>JAEUWK010000568.1:0-16075 GCA_018524425.1 Podaxis sp. AQ795752 | reverse complement strand
TCTCCTCTCAACCACATCCACTTCTGGTCCATTCCCTCGTCTGCCAATTGGTCTATTCACCACAAAGCGCACACCCTCGCTAAATCTTTATGCCTACCCAACCCACGTTGTCAACCCATTTGTACTTCCCTCGGCTTCGTTCGCAATTACTACACCTAGAAATGCCTTACTATTTGGCAACAAAAGATGAACAATCTGACTTATCGTGGTCACAACTGGCTCCCACTCCTCAACCCTACTGCACAACCCCTTCAACCCAAGTACGCCAAAGGCGGCACTTGGCTTAATTTGCCTCTTGGAAAGAACGCCCAGCTATGCACGCACTTCACGCGTTGCATCACCAATCATGCACCCATTGGCACCTTTCAACAGCGCTTCTTCCCTGGGTGCCACATCACCTCATGTCCATGCAGCGAGCCACTTGAGACTTGCGACCATCTACTTGACAACTGCCCCCATTTCCGCTACCCGATAGGAGAGCGTGACGGGTTCTATTGGGTCATACAATTCTTAGACCAAAACCCCGCAGTGTTTTCTTTCGCCAACCAAATACAAGGACCTATCACCCAAGAGGAGTTCACCACCCGCCGCCTCAACAGAAGAGAGTGACTTGCAAGAAACAGAGTACTGGACGTTCACTAAAGGTCTTCCCCTCCACCACCTCCTGTATCATAGCTAGCTCCCCGCTCCTATCTCTTCCCACCCTTCCCTAGTCTCTTCGACTTGTCAAGTTAGCCTCACTCTCTTCTTGTCTCACCTCCCGCATGTAGTTCACATACTCCCGTAGTTTCTCTTTCTTCTCTTTCTCTCTTTTCCCCCTCTTTTCCTTTCTTTTCTCTGGTTTCGGTAATTGGGACTGCTATTGTGCACCCGTTTGTAGTAGCTAGCCTATTGCAATAAACGTCGATTTAAAAAAAAAAAAAAAAAAAAAAAAAAACCAATGTTGGTCTCCAAACCCCTTTCTGCCCACAGTTCGCTCCTGCTACATGGAGGACCCCTCAAGGCCTTCAAGTCCCTGATCCCCTTATGCCGCTTCCACCAATTTTCATCAAAGGACCTCAATGCCAGATGCCTGGACTGAATGATAGGAGTGCTCTGAAGTTTGACAGGCATCCCCTCTCTCTGCAGCAGTTTTTCGAGGAAATTGAGACTTTGAGCAGGTCCTGTCAGCTCAATGACCAAGATATGATCTGGCATACACTACATTACCTCAGTTGGAAGGACTACAAGATGTGGAAGGAACGTCCCAGTGCCAGGGGAACAAGTTGGAACCAGTTTAAGCAGGATATTATAGCCTTGTACCCAGAAGCTGAGGAAGATTGCAAGTACACTTTTTATAACCTTGAGGCCCTAGCCGATTGTCAAGCTATGCTTCCAATGCGATTGCATTACCAGTTTGGCAAGTACTACCATCAGTTCTTGACAATGAGTGACTAGCTTCTTGCTCAAAATGAGGTTTTGCATCAAGAATGGGATATGATATTCTTCAGTGGCTTTGATCTGGGTTTTTGTGAGAAACTCACATCCCGACTACACCTCAAGAATCCTGACCATCCCCTTCACCAGCCTTGGCCTATGGATAAAGTTGTTGAAGCTGCCCAGTTCCTTCTTGACACAACATCAGCTGCAAGTGAGCTGGGAGGATTTCCTACCTTGTCATCATCCTATTATCCAGCCTATCCTCCACCATTGTCCTATGCTCCAGCTTCATACTTGACACCTGCACTCCCTCCACCTCCTCCAGCTTCTTCAAACTATGCTCCACCTCCCCACCCATCACCAGTTTCCCCAGCACCCCAGAATGCTTGCAAAACCTTCGATATGTCATTGCTTGAGCAATTTCTTGTCTTGGATGTATTCCTCAGCAAGTTACCTGGGAAGCTGGGTGCTCAATCCTACCAAGGGAACCTACAGTTCTCGCGACCTTGAAACACAGACTGCTCCTTCTGTTCCAACCCAGAACACTTCCACTATAGATGTCCTGAGGCCAAGGAGTACATTAGGCAAGGGCTTTGCAAGTGAAATGAGGAGCATCGTATTGCACTCCCGGATGGTACTGTTGTCACCCCCCAGCTGGCATGTGGAAGGAATATTAAGGAGAGGATTAACAACTACTACAGAGCCTGAAATCCCCCATCAGTTGCATCGAACATCGTCAAGGCCTCTCCATCCCCAGAGGCTCATCAGTATACATGGGTGATGCTGTCAGATGTCTCAACTACCTCTGGTATGATAGGGGAAGTCACAAAGGAAGAACTTGAGGAACTTCGGATGCTTGATTCAGTAGCAGTATCATCACTCAAGAGGGCAGAGGATATTTGCAAGAAAATTGGGAATACTGTAAAGGGAAAGTCAGCTTCGAATGATTGCAATCCAAAGAACAGTTCTCCTACTACTGGTCCATCTAAGGGTGCAGTCTCATCTACTCCTTTGCAACCTCTCACATCACCATTGACTTCATCCTCCACATCATCAAACACTCCCCAATTTCAGTATACAACACCCATTGAGGACCCAGCACTTATCCAGAAAGTCATCAAGAAAGGGATGGACAGTACGGTCACCCTGACTCAGAGAGAACTTCTTGCAATATCACCCAAGGTTTGATGCTTTGTAAAGGATCAAGTCACTACCAAAAGAGTCCCTACATCAAGTGCTGCAGTTACAACAGTCAAAGAAGTAGGAGATTCAGTGTCAACACTAGTACACTCCTTGGATCAGTCCCTCCCCTTGGACCTTATTGTCACAAATCATATTGAGGATCTTTGAACAGTGGAAGTTAGTTTGGAAGGAAAAGTCACAGTCAATGCTATCTTGGATGAAGGATCACAAATTATCGGTTTATGACAGGATATCTGGGAGAAGTTGGGAATACCTATGAGGTCAGACAAGATAATGATGATGGAGTCAGCTAACTCTTCTTGCAAAGCAATGATTGGCCTCCTACCAAATCTTCAGGTGTCAATCGGCAATTGTGTCTTCTATCTACAAGCCCAGGTCATCAAAAATGCCTCCTATGAGATGCTTCTTGGTCATCCATTCCTCACTCTCACACAAGCCAGCACTCAACACTTCTCAAATGGAGGATCACATATCACTCTCATCAACCCTAATACCCAAACCGTTGTCACTATTCCAACCAAGCCTCATACTCATAACCTCTCTCTATCATCGGGTTTTTAAACATTGAGGATTTGGCACCCTGTCGAGGAGACATCATCAGTCCAATATCTCACTTCGAATTACCCAAGTCCCTTATCCCATCAATAATCCCTCTCTCATGCTGCATGATATTGCCCATTGCCTTCATGACATCACCATTCACACCTATTTCAAAACCCCAAGAGATCTATGAAATTTCGTTATCAGCTCTCAAAGTTGAAAATCAAGTCACTAAAATGTTTGCCTACAAGAAAGTTGCTAATTGAGTCAGGCCTGTTGCTACTACATTGCCAGAAAAGTTTCATATTGTTTGTCATATCCCCTCAGATCCCCTCAAGTCTCTCCCCAGTCTTCCTACTCATCCCCCTGAATTCTCACCTAGTACTCACTACACCCTCAAATGTAAACTGGCTATGAATGTTAATAAAGATGGATTCTTATGGTTGGAAGAAGAAAAGTTGGTACATCACCTTATTTGGTTGCAGGAGTTAGGGTTTGCATGGTGTGAGGAGAAAGGAAAGTTTTTGGAGGAGTATTTTGATCCGGTGGTCATTCCAACAATCGAGCATGTCCCATGGAGTCTAAGGAACATCCCAATCCCACCAGGCATCTATAATCGTGTTATTCAAGTCATAAAAGACAAGATCACAGCAGGCATTTATGAACTTTCAAGCTCATCATATTGTTCTCGGTGGTTTTGCATCCTCAAGAAAGATGGAAAGTCCCTCTGCCTTGTTCATGATCTTCAACCACTTAACGCCATCACAATCAAGGACTCTGGTCTTCCACCAATGGTTGAGCAGTATGCAGAGTCATTCGGAGGACATGGTTGTTATGGAGTTTTTGACCTCTATGTTGGATATGACCAGAGAGCCCTCACACCTGAGTCTTGTGATCTCACTACCTTCCAGACCCCTCTCAGAACATTTTGTCTCACATCGATACCCATGGGCTACACCAACTCCATGCAAATCCAGCATGGAGATCTCACATTTCTCTTACAAGATGAAATTCCGCATGTCGCAGTCCCCTTTGTCAACAATGTACCAGTTAAAGGTCCACCATCTTGCTATGAAATGAAGGATGGAGGTTTTGAGACTATCCCCAAAAACCCCGGTATTTGCTGTTTCATCTGGGAACATCTCCAGAATGTGAACCACATCATCCAGCATATCAAGCATGCAGGAGGAACCTTCTCTGCAGCAAAATCCCATATCTGTGTTCCAACAGTGGTCATTGTCAGTCATCATTGCACATATGAAGGGCAGCTACCAGATGAGTCTTGAGTGCAGAAAATTATTAACTGGCCAGAGTGTAGAAGTATCAGTGACATATGAGGGTTTCTCAGTACATGTGGTACCATTCAGATTTTCATCAGGGATTATGCTATCATTGCACACCCCCTTTTGAAGCTTCTATGGAGGAAAGAGGAGTTCATTTTCGGAGAAGAGCAGAGGTTAGCTATGGAGAAGTTGAAGGAATTGGTCAAAACCTCACCCGCTATTTGTGCCATCAACTACACAAGTGATCAGGAAGTCATTCTCGGAGTTGACACATCTGTAATTGCAGTTGGGTACATTTTGTCACAGATCAGAGATGATGGGAAGAGGTACCCATCATGTTTTGGGTCATTATTGTTGAACGAGAGGGAGGCTTGGTATTCACAGGCAAAGTTGGAGTTATTTGGGTTGTTTCAGGCATTGAAGGATTGTAGGATCTGGATAGTGGGAGTGAAGAATTTAGTGGTGGAAGTCGATGTGAAGTATATACGAGGCATGATCAATAATCCCAACATATAGCTGAACGCAGCTGTAAATCGATGGATCGCAGCTATTCTACTCTTCGACTTTTGTCTATGACATGTTCCAGGACATCTACATGGTCCTGATGGTCTCTCGCATTGACCACAAGCACCAGAGGACTCTATCACCAAAGACAACTATGAAGAATGGATTGACAATGCAAATGCATTCTTCTACCAGCCACCACTCATCTCAGTTCCCTCAAGAGATAACTGTCTTCCCCAAACAGTGCCAGCTACATCCAATATTATTGGACGCAACAGGCATAACTTATGGGGACAAGACCAGAGTCATTGGCCATCCCTCCAGTCATCAGTTACCATCATCGTCACAAATACAGTCGTAACCCCTAGCTCAAGTAGCAGCTCAGATCACCCAAGCACTCCAAGATCCAGCAAAGCTCAAAATCATGATTGCAAGCTAGCCGCAATCAAAAACTTCCTGGAGGACCCCAAGAGGCTTGAAGAAATGTCCAAGAATGCCTTTAGACGTTTCATGCAAAATGCAGGGGGATTCTTTGTCAAAGGTGGAAGGCTGTGGAAGAAGGATGTTAAAGGGAAACATAAGTTAGTGGTGGTGGATGAAGAAAAGCAGTATCACCTACTGAAGAGCGCACACAACAATCTCAGCCACAAGGGCATTTTTACAACATGAGTATGCATCCTCAAATGATTTTGGTGGCCATATCTTGATGATGACATTTGATGGTTCATCAAGACCTGCCATGAGTGTCAGATTAGGACAGTTCAACACATGTTTATTTCTCCCACCATTCCTATTCCTTTATCTCTTTTTCGAAGAGTTCATATTGATACTATGTTCATGCTGAAGTCAAATGGTTTTCATTATATTGTTCATACTTGTTGTTCTTTATCTTCATACCCAGAGTGGAGAATGCTTCAACATGAAAATGCGCGAACGATTGGGTCGTTTATCTTCAAGGATATCTTATGTCGATGGGGCATGATTGAGGAGATCATCACTGATAATGGGCCAGCATTTGTGCAAGCCATCAAGTACCTGTCACAAAAGTACAAGATCAACCATATCCAAATATCACCCTACAATTCACAAGTGAACAGTCCAATCGAGCATTGTCATTTCAATGTTAGGGAGGCTCTGGTTAAGGCAGCAGATGGGGTAGAGCATTGGTGGACATCAGTGGCACCCTCAGTTTTCTGGGCAGAACAAATATCTATTCAGAAGTCAATGGGGTACTCTCCATACTTCATCGCACATGGTCTCAAGCCGCTACTACCATTTGACATCATCGAAGCCATGTATTTGGCCCCTCCCCTCACCAAACCTATTCCTACAGCTGACCTCATTGCCTATCATGCAAAACAGTTGCAGAAGAGGCCAGCCGACCTCACAAAAATCAAAGAACACATCCTGAAAGCAAGGCACAAGTCAGTCAAGCACTTCATCAAACAACACAAACATACCATAAAAGAGTACAACTTCGACCCTGGTGCACTCATGCTTGTTTGAAATTCATGCATAGATGGTGACCTTGGCAGCAAAACAAAGCCACATTACTTCAGTCCCATGGTTGTGCTCTGACGCACGAAGGGAGGATCCTATGTGCTGGCAGAATTGGACAGTTCAATTTCGAAGCTATGTTTCACAGCATTCTGGCTCATTCCCTACCATCCCCATGACCTGCGATCAGTCCCTGTCATGAAAATCACAGACTTGTCACCAGAACAGCTTGAGAACATCACTCATGAACCAGACACAATGCCCACCATCTATAACAATGCCGAAAACCTTGAAAATGCACTTAGGAGTCATGTTCAGACTGACTAGGAAGTCAGTAGCAAAAGTACCCAGGAGGTATGGGGATCAGTGACTGGCTAGCATCAGAGCACTACCCTTTCACCTCCTCCCATATGCAGTCAACAAAAGAATATGATTGCAACGATGATGACGCTCTGCTGACCACTCCCTTCTATCCACAGAAGGTGGCTCCTGAGTCCCTGACTGCAATGACATGAGGATCATGACGCTTTTCCTAATTTGAGCATCTGACATTTCCCTTATTTTATTCACAGCCTTTATTAGATGAATAGGTAGTCAAATTTTCCATAGTCCAGTAAATTTCCATTCAAATCTTTATTCCTAGTTGATCTCCTCGTATTCTAGCAATTTCTCCTGCATTTTGTTAGCAAAATCAAATCAGTAGTATAAAAACTCTTGTCATAGGTACGAAAAAGACATTTTATGCCCCTACTTTGCTCTCTCATTGCCCTCAGCTCTCTCATCGACTACCTGGCCAGATGTATTGCTGGCACCCATCACTCACAACCAAGAACTTGCCTCTTCACTGTCAGACTTGGACACTCTGTGCTTCAGACAGTTTTCATCATGGACTGCTTGAGTTCTCATGCTGCCTTGGCCACTGCTTCCTCTTGCTCACTATCCTGAGTGCTCTGTCTGATGTCTCAGAGGATTTGTTGTTTCTCTCCAAAAGCCAAGATGCCTTCAAGTGCATGGACAGTGAAGAGTTTGGAAGCCAGGAGAGTGAGGTTGTCATTGTCTCCAGCTCTGTTCCCATGGTCTCCTCTTTGTGATAAGGTGTCCAGTTTTTCTATAGACTTTCCAGGATGGTAGTGAAGGATGAAGTCAAAGCATGCCAGGTAGAGGGACCAACAAGCTTGCTGACAGTTGAGTTTCTTAGCTGTCATGAAGTACTTGAGGTTCTTGTGATCAGTCCAGATCTCCACTTGCTTCCAGGCTCCTTCTAGGAAGTGTCTCCACTCTTCTAAGGCATGGATGATAGCTAGTATCTCCTTGTTGTGTATCTCATAGTTTTGTTTCACAGATGTCAGAGATTTGGAATAGAACATGACAGGGTGCCACTTGTCATCTTCCTTAGAGAGCTGAGAGAGAACAGCACCAGTTGCATAGTCAGAGCTGTCTGCCTTGACATGGAAGGATGTAGAGTCATCTGGAGACATGAGGACAGGTGCTGAAGTGATAACATCCTTGAGTCCATTGAACACCTTGGACTTGTCAAGTCCCCATTTCCATATGGCATCTCCCTTGCTCAAGTCAAAGAGTGGTCATCTGATCCAAGAGAAGTTGCAGATGAATCATTGGTAGAAGTTGGTGAATCCTAAGAAGGATTGAACTTCTGACTTATTCTCTGGGACAGGCCAATCTCTGACTCCAGAGACCTTGATGGGATCCATTTCAACACTGTTCTCCAAGATGATGAGGCCAAGGTACTCTATCTCTGTCTATTTGAACTTGCATTTCTCTGGACAGAGGAATAGCTTATGTTGATGGAGTAATTCCATGACTTTCTGTATTACCAAGTGATGTTCTTCAAGCATCCAAGTGAAGATGAGGATATCATCTAGATAGACTACAACCACTCCTTCCATGATGAGTTCTTGGAAGATGTCATTCATTATTGTTTGGAATGTCACTGGGCTGTTGGTGAGTCTAAAGAACATGACTAGAGGCTTATATAGACCATGGTTGGTACAGAAAGCTGCCTTCCACTTGTCTCTGGGTTTGATATGGATGTTATTGAACCCCCATTGAATGTCAAGCTTTGTAAAGTACTTAGCCCCTCTCAGTCAAGCTATTAGCTCTGGGATCAGTGGAAGGGGGTATTTGTTCTTTATAGTGACTGTGTTGAGAGCTCAGTAATCTTGGACTAGGTGGAGAAAACCATCCTTCTTCTTAATGAAGAAGACTAGTGAAGCCATAGGGGATTTAGATGGTTACATGTGTCCAGATGCAAGGTTTTCCTAGATGAAGGTATCAAGTTTGGACTGCTCTGACAAAGACAATAGATAGATTTTGCAGCCTTTCAGGTCAGCTCCAGGGATTAGCTTGATAGCATGATCCCAAGGACAGTTGTCCAGAAGATTGTTAAAGGAGTCTTTAGAGAACACAAAGTCAAAGTCATGAAGGTATGCAGAAATGTGTTTACAGAAACTGGGGTCATCCAGGTCAGCAGCTTGGGAGTTTTTATGAAAGGCTTCTGCAAGCTGCTGAGAAGTGGTTCTGACAGCCACAATCTGTTCAGAAGGTGGAAAGAGTCCACTTGCAAACAGTCAATCTCCTTCTTCAAGCATTTCCATTTCCTCCAGAATGTGTCCATTAAAACCTTCCGTGTCCATGTCCATAAGATCCTCTGTGTTTTCCTCTACAAGGGTGGGGAATGGCCCAGTAGTACAAGTGTTGATACAACAAGCCTGAAACTTCCATACCTGTGTCTCTGTGTGTGCTTCATCTCTACATCCAGAGCATTTTGTGGTACAATGGGACATTTTAACTTTTCCAGTTTGCCAGTCAATCTCTGGGTTGTGCTCCTTTAGCCAACTGTAGCTGAGCAGTAGTTTCTGTCATCCAAGGCTAGTGACAGCTAAGAGGGTTTGTTCCACATGTGTTTAGTAACTAAGGAGGATGTCAACAACTTCTGTGATTTGTCTGGATTCATTGGCAGTGCCATCCACATTGTAGACTGTGATGGGCTGAGAAAGTTTCTGTGTATTGAGATAGTTTTCTCAGATGAATTCTTGATCAATAAAGAAACCCATTGCACCACAGTCTATGAAAGCTTGGACTGTCTTCCACTTGGCTGTGTCTGTGGTTTCAAGCTCAACACAGAGGTGGAGGGAATTTTTGGATAGAGAGAGAAAACCAATAACAGGTCTCTTGGGAAGGGAGGGTTTTGCTTGTGTGACTTCAGTTGGTTTGTCCAGGATGGCATTGTCTATTGGTTCTATTGACAACATCTGGTATCTATTTGAAGCAGACAATGAGGGCACACTATCCACTCATTGCTTCAAGCAAAATCCTCCTTGGACTTAAAGACTTTGGAGACTTTGGTTACTCTTTATACATCCTTGTTAGCCAGCAACTGCTGGATCCAGTCTTCCTTCTCCTCTATGGTCATTTGCCAAATATCAAAATGGAGTAGACAGTCAGCTCAGACATGTCCTGCTTGTTTATAATGGAAGCAGGTGGATAGTAGGAGGGCTTTTCTTCGTGCAGCATCTATGTCTATGGGAACCAGATTTCCAGGAGTGGGTGCCAATAGAAGGCTTCAGACAGGGGTTGGAGGGGGCATGGGCAGGAGATGAATGACTGGAGTAGGAGGTTTCAGGCAGTGTGCAGGCTCAGTCCTTGACAAGGACTGGAAGACCTTGTTTGCAGACCTAACTTGGTCTATCCTCCATGTGGCTGCATACTATCCTTTGTAGTCTATGTCAGATGGACAGTTTGCTGTCATTGTGGCTACTGCATTCTGGATAGCCAGTTGGAGGCCTTGTCAAAATTTAATGACAATGACTTTTGGATCTGTGTAGCCCAAGTCCAAGATGAGATTCTGGAACTTGTCTAGGTAGTTGTCAACATTTCAGCTGCACTGGTAGTAGGTGGCCCCTTCTAAGGTGTTGACTGCAGTGCCCTCTGAGTCTGCCAGAAAGAACTGGGTGCAGAAAGTGTCTGTGAAATCATTCCAGCCTATAAAGTGATAGGCTCTGGGGTTCTTGTCTTCCTAATGGAAGATACTGTCTACCTACACAGCTGCTCATCCAGATTTCATATAGGACATGGCACATAAAATCCTCTGTTGGTCATCCTCAAACTGGTCATTATACAGTCTAAGATAGACCAAGCAAGAGTTGAGGAAGGTGCAACTATGGGACTGGTCTCCATTGAAGTCAGACAGAACAGCTACTTGTACACATGTGTTGACTGGGCAAGGGGAGGGAGGGGTGTGATGACATTGGGGTGGAGACGGAGAGGGTATTAGTAGTGCAGCTAGTTGCTGCTGAATACCTTGAAGGGCATTTTGGAGCTGTTGCTCTATGTCTGCTTGCCAGGCAGCAACCTCCTGGATTTTCTTGTGTAGGTGAATGAAGGCTGCCTCTGGAGTGGAGATAGTTTTGTTTTCCTGTGGCTTGGACAGATCCATTGGATTGTTTGGAAGCAGAGGTAGGGAAGAGTTCCCATATGGAGAGTATTGGTATGCAGAGAATGGCAGTTATTCTTGGACAGTTCATTTCTTCTGTAGGAAACAGTCCACTAGGTGGATTCTGTTCTTCTGTGAGGGCAACTGTAACTTCATCCATCAGATATCTTGGGGAGATAACAGAGATGGAGGGCTTTAGGACAATCCTTAGTCTATTAACATAATAGTAATAAGTACAAGTTGGCTTAACTTCAGGAAAATCCTTAGAGAATGGAATGGGGATTTTCCTGGAGGTGCTGGACTATTTATCTAAACTACAAGTCCATTGTTTGTAATTAACTGGTCTGATAAATAATAAATAAATAATAAATAATGAGTGATACAAGCAGGATGGCAGCCAGAAGATAAGATGGTGTGTCTTATCTTATCCTCCAGTTGAGATGTGTGTTGGCTAACTGTTACGACCTTTGTTATGCACTCAGGTTGCAACTAAGGCAAAGGCTTGAGGATGAGCAAAGGGGAAAGAACTAGTTGGTAAAGCGTAAGGAATACAGGTGCTCTACCTAGGGTTTATATACTGCTAAAGGGTGTAACTAAGAATAGGTGAAACAGAAGGGTGAATAAGGCTATGCGTCATGAGTGAGTCAGTGTGTTACAGTGGAAACATCAAGGGGCTGAGACAAAGGGGCTGAGACACCGTATGAAACACTGTGATCGCTAAGCACCTCTAAGTATAGATGAAACGTATAGATGAAACCGTAACACTAACTGGACGGACGGACGGATAGAAAGTGTGATGAGGAAGTGTGGGACATTGTTACAGATAGCTTGACAAATGGAGGGATAGATGGAGGGTTTGGACAGAAAATAGGGTGTTCCCTTACAGGGTGTAAGCACTAGACCCTTACTGTCATATTATTTCTTGTTCTGTCATTATCTTGAGTTATTCCTTTGATAATCAATTATCTAAATTCTTGTTTGTCTTTGACCTTGAATTGATAACACTCAAGGCTCAGGTGAATAGATTGCATATTCTATAAGAACAATGCTGAATAGAAGCTAGATAAGAGACAAAGCTGTTATAAGAGTAAGGAGCTTGAGCACTTAATAAGCAATATAGGTTAGAGTTAGCACTAGTTAGAATACTGTTAAGGCAAACACTACCTCTCTCTGGCAGTAATGGCCTTATCCATATCCACCTCCATCTTTCCAAGCTTGTGAAATAGTGCTCACTCCATTTCTATACCCTCCCCTCTTCCCACCCTCTTAAACTACTTACCTGTAGCATCAACTCTCTGGTTGCATGTCAAACCAAGCAACACTCATCAGCACTTGATTTTATTACTGATGCCCAATTAGCCACCAATTAGTTTCAGCACCTCCACCCCAGTGCTAAACCTGGCCAGCACTTGCTAGACTTGTTTAGCAATTAAATCAAATTTATCAAGAGCTCTGACCCCTTGAAAGAGAGCACTATGGCACTTCATATTGCTAATAGCTCCCAAGCCCAAGACCTCTCCTTCTCCTCCCCCACCTCAGTAGTTATAGCTACAGATAGATCTGTGCCCTGTGACCCCTCTCTTTCCACCTCTCTAGCATTCATCATTTTCTATTCATCTAAATCTGATATTTTTTTTCCTCAGTTTACCCTTGTGATAAAGTATCCTCCTCTGACTCTGAATCATATGCTTTTTATCTTAGTTTATTTTCTTCCATATCCTCTGCCATCTCTCTCAATATTTCTTCAATAGTTGTTTTCACAGACTTTATTGCATCTGCTAAGCTCCTCTTCTCCTACAGGCCTCATAGTGTGCATCCCAACTTTATAGCCATTGCTTCTCTGCTTGATTCCTAGCCTCCCTCCTCTCCTCTTAATCATGTCCATTCCTAGTCTATCCCTTTGTCTGCCAACTGGTCCATCCACCACAAGGTACAGACCCTTGTGAAGTCTCTCTATGTCCCCAATCTGGAGCCTTTACCATTTTGTATGTCCCTGGGATTCATTTGGAAACACCATACCAATGAGTGCCTATCTATCTGGTAACATCAAATGAATGACCCAGCTCATCACAGCCATAACTAGCTCTCTTTACTAAACTTCACAGGACAACCCCTTCAACCCAAGTATGCTAAAGGCAGTACTTGGCTTAATTTTCCCCTAGGGAAGAATGTCCAGCTATGCATGCACTTCATATGCCATGTTACCAATCATACACCTATTGGCACTTATCATCAGTGCTTCTTTCCTGTGCACCACATCAATTTCTCCCCATGTAGTAAGCCACTTGAGACTTATGACCATATTCTCATTGATTGCCTGTGCTTTCATTACCCAGTAGGAACACACAATGGCTTTTATTGAAATGATCAATTCTTGGACCAGAATCCCATGGCATTCTCTTTTGCCAACCAGATACAAGGACTCATCACACTTGAGAAGTTTGCTACTTGCCACCTCAATTGAAGAGAGCAACTTGAAAGACACAGAGTCCCTGATGTGCATTGAAGACCTTTCACTTCCTTTTCCTCATAGCAAGCACTTCTATATATATGGCTCTCCTAACCTCTATCTTACAATGTGTAAAGTTAGTCTCTTTTCTTTTACCTTTCATCCTTAGTATAGCTCCTTAGCTAGCATTATCTATTTTCCATAGCTTGTCTCTTTTCCTTTCTTTCTCTCATTTCAGCTATTGGGACTGCTATCATGCACCCATTTGTATTAGCTAGTCTAGTGCAATAAATGTCAATTTAAAAAAAAAAAAAAAGGCAAATACCACCAAGATTAGACTTGCTAATCTATATGTCCAGGTGCTATCTATATATATACTAGTCCAAGTGACCACTTAAGAAAGTTGATCAATTGTAACATACAAGATAAAAACTAGCAGTAGAGAATAGAAGAGGAGCATAGGACATAGTGCATATAGGGATAAGTCATATAGAAGGAGGCTATAAAGGAGGATGTAAGCCTATGGGGGCTTACTTAGAGCTTTGACCTTATATTCATGCCAAAGTACTATAAGCCTAATATATATTGGGTATACTAAGATGTGTAGTATAAGGTCAGCTATCCTAGCAACAGTTGACAACAAAATTATAAAAAACATATTTTTGATGGATTGAGTAACCTTTCATTTGTTTGTTTCATTCTATATCAACAGGATTAATTATCTAACCTTAAAGTTGTATGATATTCACAGATTGATAAGCTTTCTAATCTATTCTTAAAAATAAGACTTCTTTTATAAGGAACTTTTTGTAAAGAAGTTTATCTAACTATTCTCAGTAGAATAAGACTTCTTCCTAGTTCCAAGTCAATCTCCAAGTCAAGCTTTGGTATCTGAAAAAGATTGATAAAGTAGACAACTTCTTTATGACTTCTCATGGTAAATATCATTCAATACCTTGTGTTATCAACTCCCAAGGCATCTGCTGCCTCACTCCTACCATCTCCTATTAGGCACTAGTCAAAGAGCTTGGATTTGACAGTGCCATCCACTATACCACCCAAGAAACTGGCACTGCTAATAAGTTAGCATGCTACTATAACATTCCCTTTGCCAATTGTCACCTTTCCAGGCAGGCCATGTATCTCTCTTCTCTGAAGACTAGCCAACCCCTAGCCCTCCATTCTACTCTACTAACAGGATGATAACTGAGATCCTGCACATCACTTGGGAAAATGTCTCCTTTACCTATATATTCAATCCTGATAGGCTTGATCAATGAACAATCTATAACAACTTCAACCTTGTCTGGGCATATAGTTGGAAGATGATTTCCTATGCCACAGAACCATTAGTGTTTTCCATCCATACATGATGTATCTGCCTGAGGTTGTCTCCCATATCATCTACTATGAAGTTGCCCACAGACTTTACTTTTGAGAAGTAGAAGTCTACCACATCATTCCAGATTCTGATGAACCTCTAGCCATTTCTCCTTATCACACACAGCTTCCCCTATTATACTCTGTCAATTCCAATATCCCTGCCCTCAACAAGTCAGAGCCTGCACAGCCCACAGGTAATCCTCCACCATATTCACCCCCTATATCACCATAGACACACTATCATCATCATCATCTCCCTACTGCAGCACACATGAAACAGACTCATCTGAGTCAACACTACCCACAGGGAGCTTTACCATTCCTAGCTTTACTTCATCCCCAGACTCCTGCTTGTCCAACTTTGCTAATGGACAGCTACACTCTGATATGGACTTGTAATGTAATCTCCTATCCTTGTCTCAAACTATATCTAATATACCAGTATGTCTCCCAGACTATGACTTGGACTATTTCCTATGTAGTTAGTTTCCTTTCTGGAACTATTCTATTTTCTCTCTGTTTCCATTCCTATCACTCTGCTCTGTAGCTATGCTTCTCTTGACTCTAACTTTCAGATGCTTAGTATTACTTCATCATAGTTATCAGATTAGGACTTTAGAAGTAAAGCTTAAATAGCTACTCATATATAGAAAGTACAAGCTTCCTATATTTTTAAATTCAGAATATTGACTTCACTCTGTCTCTGGATTGATGTTAGTTCATGATCAGTATGGTAGTAAACTCTTTATTGGTCACATCCTCAACTAATAGAAGTTTGATCTCTGAGTGTGCTTAACTGGACACCTGCCTCACTACCTTCTTATTATAATTCTTCTTGCTAGACACTAGTGCCTCTGCAAACTATGTAGTGAGATAGCTGTTCTCTAGCAAAGCTGAGGTGACTGGTGATAAGGACCTATCTAACACCTTGTTCATAGGTATATAAGCCATTAACACTAACAAGTAGAAAGCATTGTTTCTACTTGGTTAGGTAGAGACTCAGATAAAAATCTTTATCAACTATAAGTGATATGATTCAAGTTACTCTTATAATCTCTATTGCTCTCTAGGTTGCTTCAAGAGTTCTATTGAGGAAGGAGATAGATTATGTGACTACATTAATGTTATCTTGAACACATTGACCTAACATTGTGAAGTCATCATATAAAGGTAACTCATCCATTAGTACACAAGAAGTCTTCTTCACTATGATATATATCAGGCCTCTTTGGTCTGTAAAGAGGCCTTACTATGCATTCAGACCTGTATGTTATGGTTTCATCTATATGGTTTCATCTATATTTAGAGGTGCTGAGTGATCACAGTGTTTCATATGTTGTATCA
>JAEUWK010000422.1:0-38029 GCA_018524425.1 Podaxis sp. AQ795752 | reverse complement strand
TATACCCTTACTTACATTACCTACAGTGTTTGCTCTCACTCTAGGTACTTCCTAATATATTTTCAGTCTCGTTCTACAATTCTGAGTGTTTGCTCTCACTCTAGATCCCTGCCGCTCGTTACAACAAACCGACACTTCTGTCGCTTGTTGAGGGACCCAACAACGTATGTGTGGTTCTTGGTGACTGGCATTGTGGTTGAACGGTATCTACCTATAGGATATGGTTGACACGATTAGCTACAGTCTGTACGCAGACCAAGAGCCTCAAGGAAAGCTGACTGCTGCCGTATTGGAGCGTATCATTCTAGGCGCGCTACATCCAAATCTGCGTGCGTACTGGAACCAATACCGAAAGAAGACGTCAACGAATGCACCTAATGACTTTTGAAATAATTATCACTCTTACTTTTCTTGGAATAATATAGACGCTATTTATGACTTCCCTTTCTCCTGGCTATGTGAACTATTGGTTTCCCCTCGCCCTGCCCCAGTACCCCGAAATCAGTGCACGGCCTCGAACCAATCTTAATTTCCGAACAATCATCATCGGTGCATAATATCGTGTAGGATGAAATACAACGGATCAGTGCAAGCTTAGTACATGATGGACACGCGTCGTTAGGCTATCTGCATCTACCAATAGATTCCACGGCTGAAGCACTACATAGTAGAGGGCGGATGCTAGCTAGATAGCGAACGGTATTTTTCTCGTCCGTTCCACTACGTTTTACTTATATCCGTCGTCAAACAGAACCAAAAGATTCGGGATTCAGGTTCAGTTTGATGAACCTCTGGTGATGCCTTGGTGGAATTACTACGAAGAACATAACTGCAACATGATCACATCAGTCGAGCTGGCTCCCTTCAGTCCATATATCCATCGGAACTGGTTGGGAGGGAGATTGACATAACTTCGTAAGGTATGGCAGGCCAAGATCACGCGTGAATGCGAATGACACGACCACCCGCTCTACAGCGTCGATTTTCATCCAGGACTCTGTATCACTATTTGTAGCTTTGCGATGTTCTTGCATGCACACATGGACGGCCTTCAACCTCTCTTAATGCCAACCTCGCCTTCTTTCCCCCCTCTTCCCCTCACATCCTTCCTTCGCCCCCACTCGGCAAAACCATTTATATATGTCATCATGCGTCTTGTAGGTGGTGCATTAGTCATTTGAGCCAAAGTCTGATCATTCGCAGAAGGAGTGGCTGGAGTGTCGGATGGCAAAATTTTGGGATCAATCACAGGGATGTTCGGTATTGCCATAGGTCTAACACTATGGGCATGCGCAGGTCCGTCCTGCGGGTGCCCATAGCCTGCCTTCATGGACTGGTGTTGCTGCCTCCAACAATTCGCGTTCATCTTCGGGGGTGTCCGTAGGCGTGATTCTCGGCGTGGTATTCTGATTCCTCTTCGTTCTCCTCACACTCCTCGTTCTCTACAAGATCCGCCCGCGATTCTTACAACGCCTTCTCTTCCTTTCCTCCAAACATCTCAAAGAATCGAGGTCTTCGGAATACATCATGCCACCAAGTTCTTCCGATCCATCCCCCATTTCGAGTTCAGTCATCGTCACTCCTTTTAACCCCGCATTTCCACCCCAACCGTTGCCAAAGACCTCGCCCAACGATCACCAGTTGATCAGACCAGAGGTAGAGCGTTCGAATAAGCTCCTGGCCATTGGCCACGAAAGGGCCAGACAGCATATGATTATTTCCATGTTACTCGGGCTATCGAGGCTGGCAGGAGCCAAAGTGGCGGTAGCAGCAGGGTCCCGGGAAACCTTGTCTGCAACCAGGTCCAACACGCAACCTTGCGTCCAACTCCTTTGGCACTGTAACAGCTCTAAGTACGGGCAGCTCTAAGGCGACGTCTCAAACACCACCGCCTCCAGGATCTCTGCGGTTGTTGCAACAGCTAGACACGTACCCAGCTCATCCACGCATAACCACGAGGAAGCATTTGCAATGCCTAACCAGTCTCACGTTCCTCCACATTCTCAGCAGGGCTCGACAGATGCAAGCATTTTACATGGTCCTGGAAGGGGAACAGTCTTGACGTATTCTACAACATACCCTTGTGGCAAACGTCCTCCCGCTTATGAGTCGATCGAGCGGGAGTCGTAGGCCGTCTATTATATATCTTCATAACTGCTAACCAAGGAGAATCCTGCAAGGCGACAAAGGACTTCATCATAACGAGTGGGGCAGTCCTATGCACATCTGAAAGAGCACTGAAAATAATGCTACAATATGACGACACTGGGAATCCAATAGAGATGCATGCGGGCCAGAACAAAAAGTATAAAAATTTCCCACAAAACAGTCCACAACCGTTGATGACTTCTTATCATAACGAAACCAACCTAGATATTACCAACAGCGTCTTCATGCTTCAGCGGATGGGACCAACACTAATCCAAACATCCATCCCCACATCACCATCAAGAACCTCACCATCCACGCAGGGTCCGCGCCGCGGCCAAGGCCAGGCCGGAGCTGCATGGCGAGCGCGGCCTCAAGTGGCGAGCGCGTGCTAGCAATAGCTTCTTCCAGCGATGAACGGACACGTCGACGGAGAGGAGGTTGTGGTAATGGCTCTGGGGAGAGTGATTGGACCTCAGACTCAGGTTTATGTGGTGGTGCTGCATCGGGGAAGGTACCTGGAATAGACGTGCTAAGCTGCAGAACCGGCGTCAAGGTTGATACTGAAGCAAGCTCGTGAGTCACTGCAGCCGCAGATGGTGATGCGGGTGCTTCCTGCAAAGTTTCCGGTTGACATTCAACTTGAGGAGTCAAAACCTCAGAACATTCTTCTCCTACCCCCCGTTCCTCGCTCTCTGACACCTCTTTCACTACCACTTGTACTTCCTCGTCCGGCCGCTCCGGGTCCTCGCGTGCTCCGTCATCAGAGGGACATTCTATCTCTTCGACCTTATTAGAAGGCCGAGGTCCCACCTCCCCCTCAATCTCCAGCTCCTCATCGTCGTCTGACTCATACTCCCAACCAATAACCCGGTCACAAAGGGAATCCGGGACAACCTCGACTTCGACCGTAAAATCACCATCACTATCCCCCTCTTCGTCGTCTGCCTCGAAGTTGAATGTCCACTCCCGATCCGACTCATTCAGATCTATGGATATGCTCTCCGGCGAGCTGACGAGAGGACCATCCAAGATTGGAACGCCCAATGCCTCCTCTTCTCCCTCTTCCTTGTCCTCATGCTTCGGCCCCACCGGGACTTGCACATCCATGTCCTCCCTCGGTGCTAACGGAGAATCAGCTTCCGCCCCGTCAACAACAAGAACTTCCTCCTTTAACGTGTCCACGTCGATAGTAACAGGACATTCCACCACAGGCGTCAAGTCAACGGACCCACATGGGCTTGATTCACTCAATCCCTTATTGACTTTTGGCAAAGAGACAGCCCTGGCTTCGCGAGGTGGTGAAGCGGGTGGTGTTGGTGTTTGACCCAGTGACACTGGCGTCGCCCTCCCAATGGACGATGCAGAGACAATGTCGGAATCGCATTCAGAATCGTCCCTGCGCAAAACGGAGTCGTGGGTGCAGACAGAGATGACTGGAGGATCTGCAAGCTTGGTCAGCAGTGAGGGTGGGACGTCAATCGCCTCAGGAAGGGGAAGAAGGTCTGGATCAGGGTACTCGAGTTCCATCTCTGGCCTCGCCTCGACGTCCATGTTGGGCTCCTTGTCTAGCGCTACCGCCTTAGGTGATGGTGCAGGTGGAAGTGCAACATCATCCTCATCCTCCTCTGGCAGAACCTCAGTGCCAGCAGGCTTGGAACCGCTGTCATGATCGGCGGCTGCTTCAGCCTGCAAGTGACATCCGTTTTGGTCCTTTGGGTCATGCTCCCATTCCCACTTCTCCTCTTGCACGTGCTCGACACCCGCCTCAGTATCCACGTCTTCCAACTCAATCAACCTTTCCTCAACCCTTTGCTCAGCCTTGACACCCAGACCTTTAAACGCTCCCTCCGCACCCGCGGGGAAAGGAGCAGTCACCGGCACATCAAAGTCCATAAGCATGCATTCAACATTTGCCCCCTCAGCATCAAAGCCCCATCCGCCGGCCTTCCCAGTAGTCCTTAAACCTAACATCACGTCCGCACCTACGTTCATATCGATATCCACGAGAGGGATAGGTCGAGGGAGGAGTGAGTCGTGCTCCAAAGTCTTGGCAATGTCAGACGAATTAGACGAACAGCTAGTCGTACGAGGAGTTTTGAGCGGAGCCGAGGCGGGTGTAGAATCCGGATTTGAAGTTAAAGGTGAAGGAGATAATAAATCAGTTGTCAAGCTAGAGTCCGATGCCGTTGAAGATGAAGATGAAGAGAAGTTCAGAAGGAACTTGGGTGTGCCAGTAGCAAGAGAAACTGACTCCGATTTTCCCACCGCTTTCTCCTTCGCTTTCCCCTTCTCGAGTGCAGGTACGATGAGTGTATGCGTCTGCTTGTTATCAGCTTCCGCTGTCGAGTCCACCACGTCTTGGGTGCGCTCTGGCTCCCAGGCGTCAAGGTCAAACTGCGGGGGAGATATCTTCTTCACAGCTACCCCTCCAAGGCTTTTGTTCTTCTTGTGTTGTTGTAAGTACAACGAGCGAGGTGAAAGCGAAAGTGAAGAGAGTGTGCGTGAAGAAAGGAAGAGACTGGGACTGGGAGAATTTGGTCTGGGACCCACAACGTTGTTTGATGATATTGCTGTTGAGTTGCTCGGCTTGAACGGTGATAGGCTGATGGCCGGGAACGCGGTCGTCGGTGGCGGTGTAAGTAGACCACTTGGACTGGTCATGGCAGCGGGCGTGTATTTGGGCTTAGGGGGTGTGATAGGGACCAGAGGTATGTCCGAATCAGCCATCCCAGGAAGAGGTGTTGGACTCGGTGGCGGTGGTGTCGAAGGAGGTGATGAGATGGTGTGGACAGGTACAGGAACCGAGACCGGAACTGGTGTAAGAGGTCTGTATGAAGGTAAAGTGTCCAAGCTAGAAGACCTTGAGAGCCGCCTTGTTGGTTTGAACTTGTGGCCATGGTTCTTTGAAATAGAGATGGGCAAAGAGCCAGACACAACCGGAAGGTTGATGAGAGAATGGGTCTTGGAAGGAGAGCTGGGCATTGTAGTCGGCAATAGTTCTGCTCCAGACGGATGAAGTGGAGAAGACGGTCGAGTCAACCGACGAAAAAGAGAGGATAATGGGGACCACCGACTCCGAGTCGGTGTTTGCTTGGAGGTTGATTTCTGGCGAGTGCGTATAAAGGAGAAAGGGGAATAGAGGGAGAGGGATGATGTCCGACCAGCGGAAACAGGTTGCGGTAACGCAGTTCTCGACGCCGTTGACAGGAGGCGGGGCCTTAGGAAGCGGTAGAGGCAAAGGAGAAAGTAGGATGTCACGATTGCCAGCAGGGTGAATCCTGTAATAGCAAGGGGAGAGAATGCGGCCATTATTGCAAATGCAGGTGCCCGCCTGTTGTGTTCACTGGAGTGAGAATTATTAGGGTAGATTATTATGAGAGTAGCAGTGAAATACAGACGATGTGAGGGATGGAAGAGCAGAAACTCTGAGGGGAAGGATGTTTTATCAGCCGTAGGTTAATGGTTGAAATGGCATGGACGCACACGGGAAGAGCGAGGGCGAAAGCAGTAGGGACAAGGATGTATGGGAAGGATGAGGTAGGACAGAACATGTTGGCCATGGCCAGGAGTCGTGACGGTCGTGAAACGGGAATAGATATCCCAGAAATGAAGACCAGCCAGGGTCCGCAAGGTGACTGAGGTCGAGTTGTGGTGCGAGTCTTGCCTCACTGAAGCCACATTTCCATCACTTAGACCAAACTCGGTTCAAACGTCCCTTAACACGCATTCTCGGCCCGTTCCCAAGTTCCGAATGTATTCTGTGACTGTCTACACCTCTGTCCCAGTGTTGAGTTGTACGTATCGTTACAATGCATCATTGGCACTCACTAGTATCCAACAACAATCTATCCATCGCGGCCATGGTTCAAATGGATAGAGACGTGTCTACAACACAAGAAACACTAGATTTTTACCTCGGTAATTATTGAAAAACGAAGACAATAGACGCGCCTGTTTTGTAATCGTAGCACTTATGGGCCATGCCCAGAATTCTCAATGAATGGTACTTAAAGAACAGGTTGAGGACAAGATGACGAATTGGAACTGAACATCGGCATTCCCCGGAAACGCGTTTATGGACACTCTGTATCCACATGCTATTTTTAGAACACATCAGCCAACACTCATGAGTGTTAGTATCCGACCAGCCATTTCGGATGTGATACGGAGCCAAATCTCTGAGAACCTTCAATCGAATTGTGTTACCAAACTAACAAGCTACTTTTGACGAAAGTTGAAAACCTCGAATCCATGACGTATCTTGAGTCATCCAAGCAAGGTTACCCTTGGAGAGGCGAAGCACTGAGTTGATTGCGACCAAACCCAAACTTCGACATTCAAAATTCAACGCTCAACTCCTTCCAGCGCCCCCTGTAACAATGTCTTTGATTTGGTTGATTATCCCTTCAAAGCATTTTCCCACAAATCCTAATGCAATAGCTAGATTACTGCAACCCTCCTTCCGCATACTCCGCGACCCATGTAACTAAACCGTTCCTCTCCCACACAGCCTGTTCCATCTCCATCACTGAGGCTTTCGGTAGCGTTAGTAATTGGTTAACATCTCAGATCACTGGGATGTGTCCTCATGAATTAAACCAGAGACTTGATATCTCATCTTTGTTGGCTTCCAGGCGTTGCTAGAGGGTTACACTATCACCAACCTTGGATTTATGAAGACAACATATGATCCTCTAGATGTAACTCGCGTACTCTGACGTGGGTGTTGGATTGGACATACGTGATGGAGGACAATCCCATAGTCCTGCCTATCCGATGGCATCTCGATATGAGCGTATTGTGAGCCTCAAAGTCACTATACACTTGAGCTTCCTTGTGTTCCCTGTAAACGTCCTGTCGAGTCAACGAAATGTGATATCATACCCAAGGAGAACAAGTGGGGGTTATCGGACTTGCGCACTCAGCACAAAACCTTCCCACGCCCGGACCCGATCAATGGTCGCAATGGTCGCCTGACGACCATCGGTGACCTAGCCCGAAGTTCGAGGGGAACCTTTCTGGTAGTTCGAGTGGATAATCCTGGAACATGATAGCTCGGCTCGTAAGTGGAAATCGAAATATCCGATGTTACCAAATCCGGTGCTTGACGGAATATGGTGTCATATGAGTCTTAGTGCACTGATGTATACATAGTGACTAATGAAACTTCTGAGTGAAGCCATCCCTCGGCCTTCGTGGCCCATGGAGAAGTACTATAGTCAAAATACGGCGCTAAATACAGGGGCATCATTCATCCTAAACCCGACTGCATGTTCCACACTTGAAGTTGGGGGAAAAGACATAGGCGTGTCCTCTGACGTCCGGGGCATGAAATGGAGAAACAAGGATATTCCATTTTCCTCCGCCAAAGCCTTTATTTCGTTCAGTAAATCGTCCGAAGGTTTCTCCACGCCAAGAGGAAACGAAATATCTACGCCCCGAACACGCGATATTCCGAACCTCTTAGACAAACAGGCTCGTGATTGCACGAATTTGAGGATGCTGTCTCCAGAGAACATAGCTCCAGTACATTGAAGGTTTTGTAGCTTAGGACAGAAGAAATTATAGGTCTCCTGCCATACTTCACCGCCTTCGTTACAGTCGGATAGCCTGGTGATTCCCACAGGACGGGAAAACCCGTCATTATCATCGGAGTCATTGCTGTCCTCGCCAACAAACAGGCTTCCACGGTCACTGACATCTTTCGTTATGATCACGATGTCCTTCTTGTCAGGAATTATGAGCAGATTCTCGAATAGCGTGTCATCGAACAGCACCGGCTGCGGCAAGGAGTCAGTGAAAAAGGACGGTTTGGTTGACCTCCCATTGCCCCGGAGTGACAGTCTCCTCAGATCAGGCAGAAGAGATAAGAATCTGAACAAGTCCCGCTCTAAAAGCCAATCATATTGCAACGAAAGCTCTTCAACAGGCTGTCGAGCTTTGCTTATGAAAGACTCCAGTGCTCTAAAGAGCTTCGGAGAGAGGGACTCTGGTGTGATGATATGGGATAACCAGGGCGACGGCGGGTAACGATCGTACACAAGATCGAAGGCTTGGGGCGCAGAGGTGATTGAAGAATCGTATTGAATCAAACGACGTGCAATGATCGACGACACAGAGGTAATAGGGTTGTGGAAGGCTGACCGTCTCTTCCAGAGACAGGTCCGGCGAGGAGGATGAAATGTCGAAGCAAATGCTGGGGCCGGGGAGGTTCGGGCACAGGGATTGCGTGTGCATGATTTGGAATAGAGAGCACCTGCAAGCGCCGTTGAGGTTCAGTACTGTGACCGGTGACCACTGCACAGGCGCTTCGATGATGAGTTCCCCAAGTAGCGGTAACGATATCCACCGCAACTTAGGACAATACAAGAAACTATCCTCTCGTGAAAGTGCCCTCATGGCTCCAGTACGCGCGACCTTGCTGGTGTTACACCTCGAGCCATCAACGTACAATTTTTCCAGCAAGGGGAGATCCGATGCCTTGTAGCGGGAGAAGAAGTGTTGGATCCAGTCAAACCCAGGTACATGGAAGTAAACGAGTCTCCAGCGGAGCGAAAATGAAGATAGAAGTGTAAGGTACGGTAGGACCGTTTGAGTTGATATAGCTGGCGCAAAGAGATGGCCCGCAGTCAGAGATATAGACAGGGCGAGGTCCCTGGAACGGGAGAGCCAAGATACAATTCCCTGAAGGCGAACAGCTTCGTCTTTACGACTTGCAAAGGATGCAAATCCTGTCTGGCTGCCTACCTGTAGAGGGATATGAATGGCTGCCCAGAGCTCCGGAGTGCTGTGTGCAACCTGCCGCCATTGACTGCATACTTGACCGAGGAGGATGGGCGCTTCTTGATTGTTCACGGCAGGATTGCGACCGAAGGGGAGGCAATAACAAAAGATTTCACGAAGCAGGGAAGGAAAGAGTCGATGAATAGGAGCATTGAGAGAATCTCGCAAGTCAATGTGGGTTTTCAACGCCGTCTTCTGCCAGTCAAGTTCCCCAAGCTTGTCTTGGAGTTTGTTGACCTCTTCGTCGAGATGTTGGAGGTGAGATTCCAACCGATTGAGAGCCGCCTTGGTTAGTGTGAAGTCGTCGTGATGATTGGGGACAGGGGATGACTCTGCGGCCGAGGCTGGATCCATAGAGGTGACGGTGTGTTGCAAGTGATCATGGCAACACGAGTCCAGAATGGACATTACAGGTAAGAGCATAGGCGCCTAAAATCATCAAACTAATGAAGACAACATCCAAAAACACAAATGAGGTATGACAAAATCCAACCTACCATTCGCAACGTGTATATCACACAAAAGTTTAATTAGGCACCGGAAAGAACAAGTTGTGGGTCTTGTATCAGTCGTTCTCTGACTACCAAAATCCGAAATGTACAGGAGGATAGTTCAAATCTTCCCCGGTATCAATACCCTGATACGGAGAAAATAGGCTGTCGCTATGCAGAGGTGGAAGGGTAAGGGGTTTCATGTAGTTTAGATGTACGCCCATCCCTGTTTGCTTTCCTAGCTCCAACGCTCGGCGGGCGAAATCTTCAGATTTCTTCCTGCCTGGGACAAATGACACGCTTGCTCTTCGCAGGTGGGCAACACCCAGCTCACGATGCCTTATGGATCTGGCGCAAAGAAACTCAAGGAACAAAGATTCGGAAAACATGGCTCCTGAGCAGCAAAAGACTTCGAGGCTCGGACAAAGACGTCCGATGATGGTTTTGCTTTCGGATCTGGAAGAGGTGGAAGGTGAGGCTAATAACCGTTGCGACGTTTCATCGGGAGGGGCGTCCGAATCCGAAACTAGATCTGAATCCGTATCGTTGTCATCACTCCCTGTTGGAGCAGGTGACGGGGTTAATTGAACTCGGATGGTGAGAACTTTGGGGATGAATCTTCTCAGCTGTGCATCTGAGAAGTAGAATGAATTCGGGGTTGTCCACACGAAAGGAGTTTGCTCGTCTGGTGCCGTCTCTGCCTTTCCAAGACTCTCTATTGACAATCTCTTCAGCCCAGGCAACATTTCCAGAAGCTGCATCACAGCATCTCCCGGTAGCGAATTCGCCTCCAGCCACAGCTCCTGAAGTGGTTGGATCAAGCTATGGAAGAAGACTCTAAACGCCCGCATTAAAGGCCGAAGATCCGAGTACAGCTCCCCTCCCCAGTTCATCCCTCGACGAAAAGCGAGATGCTGTAGCTGTGGCGCAATCAAGCTCTCGAGCAAGGCGGGCATGTCATGTCCACCCATGTCATCCTTCAGCATCAACACTTCCAATTTAGGTAGTACCACCTTGGGCGGTGTGTATAATTCGTCGAAGACCACCACACTGTTCCAATCTGATACGGAAACGGAGCAGTTGAGAAGACTTGGACACTGGGCTAAAGCCTTCAAGATGTCCTGCAGCGAAAATGCGCCATTGGAGAGGTTCAGCTCAATGAGCTTGCTCCATCTGATGGGCAACTGTAGTATCTTCGCTCCATATCGGGGTATGGACACAGATCGTAACCGTGGTGAGTGTAATATGCCGTTATCTCGAATGGCGGCGACGAAATCCGGCGGATGTGACTCGCCGGATGCAGGTCGAGGAACCTGAATGCCGTCAAGGAGGGCCTTCTCCAGCAGCGGTACATCACTTGCGCTGTACAGACCGAAGAATTCTGTCCAGTCGTAATTCTCGATTTTGAAAGCGATGGATTTCCAACGAGAAGCAAAAGGGGTGAGGAGGTCAAGGAAGGGTCGTACGACTGGATTTGTCGGAATTGACGGATCAAGAGGGTATACAGACGAAGATAAGGAGATGGATAGTGGAAGAGCTCCGGAGCGTGAGAGCCAGGACGAGGCGACCAAAAGCGTCGCGGAATTATCAGTTGGTGCATTAGGATTATAAGGCTCAGCGGAAGGGACGACGATGTGAATGGTAGCCCAAAGCTGTGGCGTAGAATATGCAACCTGCCTCCACTGACTACAAATCCTTCCTAGCAGAAGGGGAGCACCTTTACTGCTCATAATGGCATTATGAGAAGTCGGCAGGCAATGGTAAAATATCTCCTGAAGAATCTCAGGAATTAGCCGACGAGCAGGGGCAAGTAAGCCCCTGTACTTGGTGATTGCGGCGCTCAACTGCTCCTTTTCGACAGAGAGCTGGGTACATCGATCTTGCAAATGGTCGATTTGCGACGAGAGCGCACGAAGTCGTTCCTCTGAACTCGCGAGTCCATTCTTGATGTCGATGAATTCCTTTGGGGTGGGAACATAGTTTGTGTTCAGTTTCCCTTCGAGCGCCGGGATCATGATGGTAAGAAACTGAGCTTTAAGTGATGGAGGCTGTTCCTGACGACGCGTGTCTATCTCATGAGTGGCGAAGTCATCGGACCAATCGGAGTCATACAGATCAAAGTGTTGTAGCACGACGACGGAGAGGTGACGCAGAAAATTTTGTGGTGAATTGTGGACAACGATGTATGGTAGGTTGGCCAACGATTTCCTTGGAGGGAGGTCAGGACAGATACTCAAAAGGTCCATGCCGTTCATTGTCGCTGCTGGTTATGGGTCTGTTATGGGTCTTCCACGTGACCGCCTTGATCCAGATCTCATCAAATCCGGTGTGACGCATTTTTAGTCGTTCGGAACTGCCTCGATCAGAGGATGGTAATGAGAGATATGTTTTCATACCATATCCGTGGTATGCTCACCTTTTGTTCGTCGAACGAAAGACGACTCTGTGCTTTTGTCGCCCATATCCCACTCCATTTTGGTAGATAATGGAGCCGCATGAATTACTGTACTTCATGTTCTTGTTTGGATGCCTGGCACAGTCAAAAATAATTCGATCACTAACGACACTGATCTGGACGGAAAAAGATGTGATTCCGCTCGATGCGGAGTGCAGCATTGACTCGCTTTACCAGGCAAGCCGAAGACCTTGGGAGCCGGGCAACCCACAAACTGAATGTCCTTGCCGTAGATCAAGGCTGGATTTTACTCTCGGCCTTCCCTCACAAGCCGGATCTCAAGTTCGAAGCTTCAAGGGTGAATACTGACAACACCCCGCAACTGTCGCCAATATATGAGACGGCCAACCACAAATTGGCGGTGGAGAGGACCTCATGACAGACCTCATGACCCTTTAACCACTGACCATTACATTGGATCGACTTGACAACAACCAACGAGGGCATCGACCACCGGCTCGGTGTGCTTACACTCAGTGACTGGTGCCAAGGTGCCACGACTTCAATGCCGCGAAGCCGTCTTGCCCACACGCTCGGGATCCTCAAATACAGCTGTCATTGCTTCGCCCTAGTGATGCTCTAATTTGCCTTCCCCGACCTCACACGTATGTCACGCCTCAGCCACTTTAACAAATGCTGAAGTGTCAGACCAAAAGTAAGGGTATTCAACAATGTACTACCATATGTCAAAAAAATTGGACAAAGCACACCATACTCAGCTTGGCTGCGTACGTCTGAGGCTTAGAAAGAGCTCACCCGTCCAATACTAAAGTAAAACGTAGTATTTGCGCCACCAAACCTAGGGTTCGGCTTGGATCGCGGAGATATAAGGGGATATTGGTTACGCAAGACATTACATGCAATGTCAGCTAGTTCTTCTGTTACACTGTCAGGAGATCTGCGAAACCATGGCCAATCTATCGCTTTCGGGGAGAGAGCAGAATAGAAGCTGTGACTGAATAACGCCCGATTCATTTCGGTTACAACAAACCCAAAAGGTCAAATTGGCCTATCAGCAGCTGTAATGACCTGGATTCCCAAAGCCCATGAGAATAGATGCGAATACGCCTTCGCGTAACTGACGAACCCAGGCGTGAACGCGTGCACAGCCAGCTCAGATAAGCCGCAAATATCCAACCCACGACATCCTTTGTCCTGCCTGGTGGTGATCCAGGTTTGCCCCTCACCCTTCTTCCTCCCTCGATTCGTGTCACAGAAGACATATAGTTGTTCCGCCGGCATACCAGGCCGACGAATTAGGGAGTGTAATGTAACACAAGCGGGTCAAATGACCCGATTTTCGCACCCGCCAACTTAGCCTCGTTTTTGTGCTTTTGCAAGAAGTCCTTGGCATAGCCCCTCAATCTCCATCCACGATATACTCACCATCTTGAATAGAACCTGATCGGACCTTTTGTAACATAGCTTTATGTGGCTCGTAGCCTCACAAAGCATATCGCAACCCAAGCGAGGTTTCAAGATCGATTGTCAACATCAAACGAGGCGGCCTTCACGGTGGTCTGCGAAGATCCTAATTGCCTGGACCCTCTGACCTCGGTAACGGTCATCGAGACTGTTGCATTGCCCGAAAGCATCGCGAGTTTTTTCCAGTAGGGGTGTTGCTTGCCATCCTTGAGGGCTTCCTCCTGGCAGAGCTTCGCTTCCGTCGCTTGGAATCGAGTATACGTATTTTGGACGACGTGAATAACTCAAAGTCGAGGGGTAGTGAGCGGCCAGCACCTCGACTTCCAACGGATCATCAGACTCATCCGGTAGATAATTAGACCCTTATCTCCTTGCGCTTTGGATTGATACCCCGAGCCTTTGTCCGAGTTGTTTTGGGTTGATCAACTTGAAAGCCGGAAATCTGCGCAATGACACCACTGACCTCAAAGGGTCAAGTCCGCATCGCAACGTGATCTGTTCCTGGTCTGGGTGGGAGTGATCAAGAAGCGAAAACAAACCGAGAGACGTTCTTGAGCATAACGCAGATGGTCTCAAATCCACGTGGCCAATGACTCGGAGGTAAATGCACCAGTAAAGAACGCCTGGCTCACTTGGCTTTCCCATGGTCGAAGCCCTTTGAGTCGACTTAGGTAACCACAACGCAACACATTGCGAAACGCCAGAATTAAGGGGGTTAGCTTATTTGCATTCCGCACTAAGAACTTGCCTCCGTTCCGGATATTTGGCCACGCAAACCAAACCGCTTAACTCAACCCACCCTTGTACACTCACTAATAATTCTATTGCTGTTCATGGACGGGGAACATTTTCCTTTGTCGCTCTGGGGAAATTATTGTTGGGGCATTGTGGGTAACCCTGTGTCCTTCCCAGCTGTTCCAAGCCCGCCGATTCATACCGGGGCGCATACATATAAGATGAAACAGGATCCACGACTACCCAAGTTTATTACTGCTCCCCATCACCACTTGTCCTCCCTCTCCCTCGGTCTTGGTGTAATTGGGACGTCGCGCTCTGATTTGGAAGTGCTCTCACGCGATTCTTGTTCACCATGTGCAAATACGAAGTGTAAGTGTCATATGTTTTCCGTTGGTAGACGTGGGTATTGACAAGGGCGGTCTGATGTAATCTTATAGGGTCGGTGACTATTACAGAGGATGTGGTGTTCGTCTCCGGCTTCTGGGGTCCTTCTCTTGAATGACTAACGCTGTTGTCTTTAACAGCACTTTCATTTGCGGTACTACACCGGTGAAGTGACCGACTGCGGACTAGCGGTATGCAAGACAAGTAAACAGCATATGCATGGTGCTTCGAAGAGTTGTGATTGCCCAGAGGTGAATCAAACTCCGTTCACCATTTCACACTTGCTTTGTGGGCAGCACCCTGTCCAAGTGACTCATGAAAATGATATGGCGCGATGTTTATACTCACATGATATTGATAGGTTGTTGTCGAAGATAGAAAGGTCCAAAACCTGTTTCAAAACGTGTTCGCACAATGTAAGCGCACCGCGCGGTGATGTGTTCTTGCTCCCCGTATCCGTGTCCACGGTGTCAGATCACCTCCGAGCATTATCCAGCATAGTGACGGAGACTCTGGGGCTTTTTGGTGTAGGGTGGAGTCGTGGTGATCATGTATGCATATGCTCTTTATCTCATTTGTTGGCTAGAACCATCCGTATTGTCGTGTACAATTCCCCTTCCTTATCTGTAGAATTTCGTCCGAAAGGTTTGTTACCACCGGGCTATATCAGTCGTTTTTGTTCCACAGAAACCGGGGCCGGGGGAATGAAGCATTGGGGTCTGTAATCGCAAAGGCTGAAAATAGAGCAGAATGATGACCCAGTATATTGAGGTGTCTCTCGGTGACTTCTTCAAGGAGATAAAAGGACCACTGGGCCCGCCACACGGATGTGAAAGCATCACCATAGGCTCGTGTCCCTGTAGTTTGCCGCTATTGTCCTGCGATCCACGCGTTCGAGGTTCTGAGTCTCCCTGTTTTCGGCCATTGTGAACCCTTGACGACTGTATGTATTCCCCACCATTATGTAAAGCCCTCACATGTCCCAATCTACTAATTCTTTCCCAGCAACCACCATCTGCCTCCATACTCCATTTCCTCATATCTCCCCCGTTCAGGCACTCGGGTTTATTCATGCCATCCTGCAAGTCTATGTCATATCCATCCATGGACTCACCACTGATCCTCGGTCTATTTTGACAAACCTTTAGTCTCAGAGCTTAAGGCCAAAGCTTCAAAGGTAACCAACTCTGGAGTAGAGAGGTTCCAGAATATACGGGACCGTAATACGAGGTGTGCCTCTGCGCTGAATACCCACCTCCCTGAAATCATAATGGTATTGAACCAATAGCGTGCCGATGAAAAAGACAAATTGGGATCCATACAGCGGCGCACCTCCACCACCACCCCCTGCACCCAAACTCAATCCCAACAACAAACCCCAGGAACTCGCATCTTTTCCCCCACCACCGAGTCGTACTGGTTCGTCTATTGGTTCTGGATCCACTAGCCCTGCCACACTTAGTCGGGCACCGAGCACGGCTTCCTCACCTCCACCTTTACCTTCTCGAGTTGCCTCTACGGGAGCTCCACCTCTACTTCCTCGGAGGTCGAATACGTTATCGCCGCCGCCATTACCTGGCCGTAGTGGGTCTACACCCCCTACATCATTCAGTTCGATCGCACCTGCACCCACACCACCACCACTCCCTCCCCCTTCCCGTTCACCGTTTCCTCCACCCTCCAGGGCCTCATCAACAGTTCAATCGGTGCCTCCTCCACCGCCGCCCCCTACGAACTTCTCCACTAAGCCCACAGCATCGCCTGTGCCAGGCTTCACAGCACCATCTCCGGCCCTTCCCCCTCGGGCACCACCCCCTAAACGATCACCTGCGATTTCTCCTAAACCACAACCGCACCTGGTGTCAGAGGTCGCATCGGAAGCAATACGAGATGAGATCGACTGGGCAAATCTCTCAGGGGAAGACAAGCAAGTGTTTTTCAGCTGGCTTGATGAATTTTTCACTCGCCTCTTGGGTGTTCCTGTTGGCCCAAACTTTGCGCATACTGGCCAAGGCCATGGATCGTCTCCAGCTGGGCCTCCGCCGGCTCTCCGTCTCGGGGTAAGTATTCCCACCTTTCTGCGTCGTCGTAATGTTTACTCAATTGAAAGTTCCCAATTCAGACGAAACCGGTCTAAATAACGGTTACGAGAGCGTGACGAATGATCGTGATATGGTTAAGATAATGATGATATCCGCGGAGTAGTGGAACAGAATGGATTACAGCAGAAGTAGAGGACACGAGTTGACTGATGTACAATCTATACAAGTAGACCAGCCAAGGGTAATCCGGATGGTGCTCGTTCGTATCGTGGGTGCGGGGTCGACTCATTTTGGGGTGGCGGTAGATGAACAGTGATCCGGTAAGATGGGAATATGCTATGAAAAATGGATTCCGACATCGTGGAATGCAGATAGCAGTCTATTGATAGGGGAGTCGATATCGGATATTCAGGCGAACAATTAGCATGGACTTTTGCGTACTTGAGAAGCTCATCAATATCCATCTTTGCCCCTCTACTCTCCATATGACCAACTTCTGTTAACACCTTGTCGACTAATTCCGAAATCGGGGTGTTATCATCGACGGGCTATTATGAATATAGATTTTGTGTCAGTAATTATATGCTCCGGTGAGCACATGCAGAGCGCCAACACCCTAAAATCTGGGGGACTTGCCATTTCTCGAGTTGCGAGCCAGGTCCTTCGATTCTGCTCCAACATCTTCATCACGCCCTTGGCTTGGAAATTTCCTCGTACGGTCTTGTTGGGTCGCGAGAAGACGATTCGGTTCATACCATCGAATTCTTCGAACTTGACCGGGGGTGGTGGATCGATGGGCACCATACGGATAACTGAGGATTCTACTTGGGGTGGAGGGCGGAAATCATTCCGCGAGACGTTGATAATGTTGTCTACTTTTGCGTAAAGCTACACATTTATATCATGATCAAGATCATGAAATGGGTAAGAGTTGAGTGGGGGGGGGGAGCGGGGTGAAGTTGTACTTGCCTGGACATTTGCTGATAATCGGGACCACAAGGCGCTTCCTGGTCTTGCAATGAGACGCAGAGCGAATTCGCGCTGAAACATGAGAATTGCGACGCGGAATAGAGGGCGGTGAGAAAGGAGTTTGAATACGAGGGGTGAGGAGATTTGATATGGTGTGTTGGAGATGCAGACTTCGAAGTAGGGTAGGGGATCGACCTTGACAAAGTCCCCGATCACGACTTCGAGTTTACGCTGAGCTGGTCTGCACGCATACGAAGCATTGTTAGCTGATTGGATCGGTTTAGTAGATGAGAAAGACAAGACACGAGCGGCGGGATGGAGGTAAAGATCGGGGTAAGGGAGAGGTGAAGACGTACGTTCCCTGCACACGTTTGATCACTTCCGCAGCCATGCGAGGGTCCATCTCGATTGCGGTAACGTGTTTAGCTTGTTCCAGGATTCTAACAGTGAGATTTCCGGTACCGGGACCGACTTCCAGGACTTTATCCGTGGGCTTGAGGTTGGCCTGTGAATGGTCCGCCAAACGTTCGATAATAAGGCACAAGATTCCATGATCACGGGGGCAATTCAGAGAAGCAACAAGGCGGACCCCAATGTTTCAAACTACTGAGCTTTCACGACGAAATGCTGGAATGGGAAGAAAACAAACGAACCGCATCAACTATCCTGGCAGAACGATATAAAAGGGTCAGCTGCTACGCAATGCCCACTCTGTTGCTAACTTACGCACCGTTGACATGTCTGCGGGTTCTTAAGAATGTGTTGGCCGAATCGCGCAGTATTGAAGATAGGATTCGTCATTTGCGCGCTGCTACTTCCATTTGCGCCAGAGGAAGATGAGCTTGGGCCATGAGCACCCTTTTTTGGAGCATTCTGATGCACTCTAGAGAGCTTTTCTGATGTTGCGCGAGGCATGGTGGTCGCGACTGAGGGCGAAGGAGGAAGGAAGTCGAGGGTGATGTGGGGCGAAAAATGGAATATCAAATCTACTGGTGATCATGTGACCTGTCATTCTCTCAGTCACTTGCGACAACACCAAGATCCTCCCTCAATTCCTGAGCCGAGCCGCGGACCCAGCGAGCCAGGAGCGACCGGAGATCTCTTTGTACATAACATAATAGGAATGACATTGCTTCCAAGGACGGTCGAGTAATCCAGTGAGTTCACTTCTTATCCATTGTGACCATTACATAGCCCTCGATCTGATGTCATGCATCACTGTGTTCTCAGTCCTCCAGCGTCAGAGTATTGTGGGTTCAACAGCAACAACCACACACTCATCCTCATCAGCCTGTTTCCACCAATACCATGACATTCTCGTCCTCCATCAAACACAAACTTCGTAGCAATGATCCGCTGACCGACGAAGAAGCTGCTGTTGTCAGGAATGCTCTGGCAGGATCGTTGAACAGACTACACGCTCTTCAGAACGAATTCAACCAGCTACAGAACAAATTCGACAGCTTATCTCTGGAGAAACAGAGCTTGAATGCTTTCGTAGAGGGTCACAGAAGATTCCTCTCCCCAGCCCGTCGACTTCTCCCGGAAATCCTCCAAGAAATATTTTATCACTGTCTTCCAACTGCTCATAATGTAGTGATGTGCACACGGGAAGCACCTTTGCTTCTGGGTCAGGTCTGCAGCCAGTGGAGGCAAATCGCCCATTCTACGCCAAAACTGTGGTCCTCCATCCATATCGTTGTTACTCCTCCATTACTACCATACCGTCTATCGGATATTGCCAGGCAGGAAGCCATCTCTGCCTGGCTCTCTCGTTCTGGAGCGCTTCCGTTATCTATATCCATGTCCACAAGTGGCTTCGGGTTTTCGCGGCACCCGAGGGCTCTGATCAATGATCAGGTCCAACCCTTCCTTGATCGCATTACACCATTCACGCAGCGCTGGAAGTCGATCCATTTCACCCTGCGATGGTTTGAGTGGACGGACTTCTTCACTCAATTCAGTGCTTCTGATCTCCCATTATTGGAAAGCCTTCACATCGAGGGTTATCGCCGAAGAAGAGACATGAGCGAGTTGGATTTCTCCTCCCTATCCAGAGAGGATGGTGTCCTACGGGCGCCTCGACTTCGCAATCTGTCTTTATCTTCGTACTTGCACCGCTTGCTGGAGCTGCGCATAGGATGGAAGAATCTGACGTGCCTTGACTTGGGGAGTCGTTGCATACCCCTTGACGACGTTGCCAAAGCTCTGGCAATGTGTCCCAACCTCGAAGTCTGCACCATCTCGATTATATCTCCAGGTCCCTATAGCCCGATCAGTTCACTTCCACAGCGAATGGAACATTTGACCTTGTCCAAACTCAGGTCACTGTCCGTCATCCACAGGTCAACCTGTAGCGATAATACTGTCATGCTATTCGAAAACATATCCGCTCCAGCACTTCGTCATCTTTCATATGAGCGAACAGCCCACGTCTGGCCGGATTCGCCCTCAACAAGGGGTTCCGAAGACAGGTTAACAGATTCACTGCGTTTATTCCTCCGTAAACTCGTACATCCATTGGAGGAGTTGGACCTTTGGATCAACCCATTTTCGGGGAAACATGTGGTGGATATTCTGCCGCTTGTTCCAGAGTTGAAAAGGTTATCCTTGAAGGGATATGGAATACCTCCCCCAGACCTTCTACATACTCCTCCCTCTCCATCATTGAGCCTTCCGATGGACGACCAATTTCTGGCTTATTTTAACCCCCGGACCGGAAGTATCAGCCCCTTGTCCTTATCCGACGATGAGGATGATGACGACCACGTCTTTCCAAACTTTTCATGCCTTTGTCCCAAACTCGAAGTCTTCCATTGCACGGATGCTCTTTTCTCAGACGAGGGCATACTCGAATTCCTCCGCTCTCGATCTGTGGATCATCGTAAACATCATGTTGCGCATCTCCGAAGGGTCAGTGTTTTGTTCAGGTCGACTGGGCAACTAAGGTTTGGCGATGGAGGTACGGATTTAAAGAGTCAAATTGAGAAATTGCGAGAGGAAACGGGTATGATGGTACACCTTCAGTCCCTCCCCTGCCTGTCTGTTCCATCTAGACCCCCTCACATGTCACCATCCCCCAGATATTCGCCATACGACGGTATTAGCGCGACAGAGATTCCATCATGTCGCAGGTCTGGGTCGCTAGTGTACTTCGGATTTTAGGAAACTTATTTAACATGATGGGGGTTAACGTGGGAGAGAATACTTGGTTTGAAAGGGCAGACCACACTAGATGCTTAAAACACTGCCGGTTTGACCAATTCACGGGCAGCAGCTGCTGTAGGAAAGGCATTGTCGCAGTCGACGGAGATAACCCGCACTCTCCCCCCGAGATAAGATCAACCCTCTATAAAACGGATTCAGAACCTTTTCTCTCGTACTTGACGGGGCTTCGTTTAATGGTCAGGCCTTCAGGGAGCATTCATATTTCCCATTCGTCGACTCCACGGCTAGCTTTTTGTCAAGAGACTTTCATTAGTACCTTCCGACTATCCTCATCATACTGATAAACGTTAGGGAAGCGCTCGTTCTGTCGAGTCCGTAGGCAATCACCCATGTGATTGTATTCAACGAAAAACTCAATCCGTGTTATTCCCGCTGTCTCCTTTACATATGTACGTCATTCTTTCTAGGCTGTGAAGAGTCTAGCCGGACTGTAGTCCTGCCCAAGGAGTAACATCGGTTGATTTATCGCCGAAAGTTGAGCGTGATTGAAGCAGGGCTGGAATATAGGCAAATAATGCGTCATATTTCCCTGCTGCGCCAAATATGTAACAGAAGGAGAACGTGGGAAATGTCGTAGTCTCCCAGTTCCCCAGATCGAGTCCTCTGCTTCGTCTCATTCCAACTTATATGATCACTTAGACTCAACACGTTTTCGGAATACATTGTACCACGACCAATACCAGTTACTTGGTATTGTCGTCTAAAAAAGAGCATGTCAGGTCTTCCGCCAGATTGAACTGTTCAATCTCCCACCTGATGTTTCTAAAAGCTCCACTCCTGTGACCAACGAACATTAACGATGATGCCACTCGCCGACCTCACACGTGAGAGCACGTATGTTATCGTTCGTCGCTTGGTCATCTCTGAACCCAATTACTCACAGATGATGCCACACAGAGACAGGCACCAATATTCGAAGCTCAACTCTCATGTCGGACCGCTCGACGCCCGGAGGCTTGCCTATCTTGAGGCACCCGAAATTCATATATATCTTCAATCTCTTGATTGAAATGGGGGGATACCCGATTGTCTCACCATGACTTTGCCTACCACCACTCGTCAATATCGACTCGCACAGGTGTGTAGAAATATCCTTTTCTATCTTCGAAGGAATGAGGTTTGATGCCCCCTGATCTTTAGCCCGGCTCTTACAAGAACCTCGCGGTTAGGGAGTGTCCAGTTAATCCTCCCAAATCCCAAGAAGTCCTTGTCAGGGTTCATGCCGTTTCACTTCAGGTCACATACATCCACTGTCCTAGAAATGTGACCCACTTGACGCCTTGAATCATACAGTACCGTGACTTGCTTATCGCCCGTGGCACTTACAGGACTCGGTATTTATGATCGATCATTCCCAATAAAAGCTGACGAAAAATTATTGTTGCAGTTGTCTCGACAATCTGGTTCCTTGCTCGGACATGGCAGGCGAGGTTATTGCCGTAGGAGACGACGTCACCGATTGGAACGTAGGTGACCGTGTCTGCGCCAATTTCTCGACAGACCATCTGTTCGGTGACCCAAACACAGCCACTCAGCGAACATCGTTGGGTGGTCAAGCTCACGGCGTCTTAACCCAGTTTCGCACGTTCCCTGCCCATGTATGTATATGCTTTCCGAGCGGGCACGGTCGGGACATTGATTAATGCGCATGAAGTCGCTTGTTAAAATACCCTATATCCTCAGCTATGAGGAAGCGTCTACTCTTCCGTGCGTCTGTTGGTCGTTCTTGTATAATCATGGTTCTCACATTAGTTAGGTGCGCGGCCTTAACAGCTTACAACGCTCTCCATGGGCCAGTGCCCATCAAAGCCGGCGACTATGTCCTCGTCCTAGGAACTGGTGGTGTGTCCATGTGGGTATTTTCTCTAAGCAACTTCTGACGATGCTCACTGGAGTGGAATAGCTTCGCTTTGCAGTTTGCAGTCACTTCTGGGGCTACGGTCATTGCAACCTCTTCGTCCGATGATAAGTTGAAGGCTGCTGCAGCACTTGGTGCCCAGCACGTCATTAACTACAAGAAAATTACGGATTGGGATCAAGAAGTACTGAAGATCGTGCGTTTTCTGATATATCCTGAGCTGTGTCTATTCTCAGTGAATGCCCATTGACTGATATAGACGGGCGGAGCTGGAGTTGACCACGTCATCGAGGTTAGTTCTGCTTGCCGCATAAAAATATCAGTCTTTAATGTGTGGTCTTCAGGTGGGCGGGGAGGGGACTCTTCCTCGAAGTATGAGCGCCGTTCGAGTCGCGGGGTATCTCCACATAATTGGATCTGTTTCGAAGGTTGGGACTATGTCATGTCCGGGTGCTGCTTGAATTTGACTAGTTGCTATTCCTCAGGACAGGAACGATACCAACGTCATCTCCGGAACCATTGGCAAAGCCATAAATCTCCGAGGGATCCAGATTGGTTCGGTGGCGCAGTAAGCATCCCCAGTTATCTATTGGATTAGAAATATGTAAAACTCTTTTACAGATTCAAGGAAATGAACAGGCTCATCGCTGCTAACCCAGGGAAGACCAAACCTGTTATTGATAAAATCTTCCCCTTTGACAAGGCTATTGATGCCTATGCTTACCTCGAATCGCAACAACATGTTGGAAAAGTTGTGATCAAAGTAGTTTGAACATGCCACTCGAATAAGCACGTCATGTGGATGAATCGAATATATTGTTTGACTAACACTTGTGGACCTTTGGGCTTCCCAGTTGTTCTAGAGTCCGGAAACTCGGAAACTAAAAAAAAGCGAACCTGCTTCAGCCCCAGTGACAGGGAGCTCACGCACTCCTTCAGTTCTAAGGTATATTATAACGACAATCACCCAAAAACCCAGTAAGCACCGAAAATGGATGAATTCGTATTGATACCCTTTGCGCCTTCGAGGCTGATAACGGATCTGTGGGTAGGTTTCTGGTTCAAAGAATAGACTTGGTAGTTATCGGTTCAGGCTGAAGCCATTGGAGATGTTTGCTATGTTCATGAGACTACATGGGGCGTTTGCGAGTCAGCCACAAGGAGCCAAGGAAGTCATTGCCTTCTGGATGCAAGCTCTACCCCAGAGAATGGTACCCAGGGAGAAGCTCAGCAACCAAGATCTCAAAAGCCGGGGACTGTGCTGTGCTAGTCATTTATTTTGGGTCATGACGTTGACTTTTAATTGCTGTTCAAGAATCAAAACGTGACTTGAGTTGCAACATTGGTGCGTAAACGAGGACCTTGAGCCCCGAGCGTATGGGTGTCCTACTCTCCAGTAGCCACCACAACCACATCATCTCGAACTGCGACCCCACGAAATTCCGAAATCCAATGCTGCGCAACATCGCAAGCAACCGCTTACTAACGCCCGCTGAGGTTGTCACGATGAGGGAGGTAATAACGGTACGGGAAGAACAAATTGTGGCCATGGACCAAAGGATAGAACAGCTGCAGGAAAGGGTGGGCACTCTCATTGTGAGGAAAGAACTGCTCGCTGCAGAGGTCGACGCTCAAAGAGCCTTTATCTCGCCTATACGCAGACTCCTTCCTGAAATCCTTCAGGAGATTTTCATATATTGTCTGCCAGCGACTCACAACGCAGTCATGACCAGTCGGGAAGCGCCCTTGCTCTTGGGTCATGTTTGTAGCTACTGGAGGCGACTTGCGTTCGCGACCCCTGGCCTTTGGGCTTCCATCCATATTGTCACCCCTCCCCAGAGACCATACCTCCGCAAACCCCCGTTTCTCCAGGAAATATCTGCCTGGCTCTCGCGATCCGGTGTTCTTCCGCTCTCTATATCGATTTCCTCTCCGTACTCCCTGACTTCTCCTCCCGATTCACTCGAACCGCCCCATTTCCGCTACCTTGACATCATTTCGCCCTTGAAATCACGCTGGAAATCCATATATATCCATATCCCGAATCTCAACTGGGTGAACTATTTCTTCGAAAGACTCAGGGCAGCTGACGTACCATTACTGGAGAAGATCCATCTCCAAAACGTGTGAGTTCTTGACGCTACACCACTATTTAATGGCCTTTCACTCGACCTCACACTCCTTACAAAGGAAGGCAGCATTCTCCAAGCACCCCGACTACGATCATTGTCGATTCTTCCATGTGGGTCGGACGTCCTGCAACTCCCTATCAAATGGGGGAATATCACTCGACTCAATCTGTCCTGGAATATCTTTCATTATCAGGAGGTGGCCCGGACGTTGCGATTGTGTCCCAACCTTGAAGCTTGTGCCATTGCATCTTCGGATTCGAAGTCCTTTGATGCGGCGGAGGTCTCGGAACTGACGTTGCCCAAGCTTTTATCCTTGACAATAATTGATGAATGCGACACAGAAAGCGATCTGTCGCGCCTTCTCAAGGGCCTGCGCACGCCTAACCTCCGTCACCTCTCTTACGATCGCAGGCCGCACCGGCCTCCCCCTGAGCACGGCGCTTACAGCCTGGATGATACCCTAGATGCTCTCCCTCTCTTTCTCGCGAATTTGATTCACCCGCTTGAAGAGTTGGAGCTGCATACAGACTCTATTTTTCGGGATGATGTTATGATGATCCTGAGTATGGTGCCTACGCTGAAAAGGCTATCATTAAGGGGCACTGGGAGGCCGATGGGACCTCTCCAATACGACAGTTTCTCGCCTCCTTTCTTGTTCGGAAACGCGGTGTTGAAACAGTTGACACCTGGCAAGGGTGGCTTCAAACTGCCACCAGCGGGACTTTTCACAACTCTGAGCGCCAGCACTGACGATGACGACGATGACAAACCTCTGTCAGATCGACTCAGGGATTGTTTGTGTCCTCGCCTCGAAGTCTTTCATTGCACCGGCTCTATGTTCTCCGATGCAACCATGCTTGATTTCCTCCAAGCCCGGTCTCTCCATTACAAGACGTTTAACCTCACTCAGCTGAAAAAGGTCAGCATTTCGTTTGTTTCGGGGAAGGAGCAGTCTAGCGACACCCAAAGTCAGCTTGACATGCTAAAAAGGGAAGCGGGCCTAGGTTCAAGCATTGTCTACTCGAAGGCTAAGAAGGCCCGTCATCGCCCTAGGAGATATGCCTATTCGCCATATGATGGTTTGAACTCAGTCTATGCCGGCACTCCTGGCTTCCAGTACGGCAAACCAGTTTGTTTTGGCTTCTGAACTTTAATTCTTGCTGGAACAGATACGTGATTGAACAAGCTAATGATGAGCTCCTTGGTTCATGGTGTAGGCGCCAAGGCCTGCCTTAATCGTACGTCCTCGATACTTGTAAATGTATATGTAGTATAGAATGTGTTGCGGTCTTTCCCCTTAAACTTGGAAATTGGGATTTCCCATGCACTCGCTACTCATTTGCGGCGGTTCATACCTTAGAAGATGCCTACAATGCTGGCCATTTTACCCTCACGTTCAAGCGCTCAAGCCCCAATCACATCACTGATCGAAGTTCTCCTGAGACCAACAGCATCGATAACCGTTCCCTCTCAGCCCATTCTCCGAACACCTGGTTCCTGCAAGAATGACACCGTTCATCATCGGGAAACCGAACTCGGCCTATATCCTAGGTCAAGATGAAGTTCTTGCTCTCAAGCAGCGGTCAGCAGACCAAGAACGAAAGCTAAACAGCCCGGGCACAACGATCAACGATCTCCAGAACAGACTCTCGCAACTCTCCGCTCAACAGAAGATGCTCAACAAAGAGGTTGAGGTCCGCAAAGCTTTCATTGCCCCCATTCGACGACTCCTTCCCGAAATCCTTCAGGATATCTTCATTCGCTGCCTCCCTTCTGCACACAACGCAGTCATGAGCAGCAAACAGGCACCGCTATTGCTATGCGGGGTGTGCCAACGTTGGAGGCAGATCGCCTACGCAACTCCGCGCCTCTGGGCATCCATCCACATCGTTATCACTTCGCAAGACGATGGAGTATGTGCTCGAACGCCATCACTCCACGCTATCTACTCTTGGCTTTGTCGTTCTGCAGCTCTCCCGTTATCCATTTCCGTCTCCCACAGTTCCCTCGGTCATTATGACGACGCCAATGAGCCGCACCCCTACTTCAATATACTTTTACCCTTTGCATATCGATGGAAGTCACTTCACTTTTACGCTCCCTCTGTTGACTTCTTGAAGTTTTTTGGTAAATTCGACGCAGATGACCTGCCTCTCCTCGACAGCCTCCATATTAACCATATTAACGGGGGGTTCGGCATAGAAGATCAGGACGACCATGTGAACGGCATCCTTCGAGCGTCTAGATTACGTTCATTATCGTTGCCCCTTCCCCAATTCAAAACATTAAAGGGTGCCATTTCCTTGGATAACCTCGTCAGACTCGGGATCATGGGGGGTGGTGCCTATGTTCACGATCTCGATGATATCTTTAGAGTTCTCCCCTTGTGTCACAACCTCGAGGTCTGTTCGATTTCCCGTTTGGACACGCACATGGTCAATGAAAGCCCAGCTTTCATGTCTCGCAGGATGGAGCTTCCAAAGCACTATTCATTGTCTTTAACGAATTGGGAGTCTTTCCGGGACACATGGCGGCTTTTGAACGCCTTACACTGCCCACAACTCCGTCATCTGAGGTATGAGGTCCAGAGCCTCCAGCCATTACTACCCCAATGGCAGGATGACCCTTTCCAAGGCCGAGGTTTTCGCGACATCATTTCTGCATTTCTGAGCAGGCTGACGCGACCTCTCGAGGAGTTGGACCTGATAGTAGCGTCATGCGATGGGTTGGAATCCCGAGAGGTTTTGAGCCTCTTTCCCGACTTGAAGCGACTCTCGTTGAGGAAAGCTTCATCGACCATTAGTCACTGGTACCCACAAGATCCCACAGCGCACTTTCATTTCGCGGATTCTCACTTGCAGAGCCTGACCCACAAAACGGGGTCCCAACACCACCACGCGGGCTTCAACGGAGGCTCTGATGACAGGCGTAGACACCTACAGGAGTTGGACAACCATCCTGTCTCCTCCCAGCCCCACTGTCGCCCTGTCTGCCTCTGTCCAAAACTTGAAGTATTTCAGTGTGTTGGAGCCATATTTTCCGATGCCGCTTTAGCCGATTTCGTATGCTCTCGCTCTGGATCTGCATCTCATGAGACAGATAGTCGTGTTGGAAAGCTCAGAAAAGTCAACATCGTAGCTTACCTACCACCGGTGGACCCAGAATTCAAATCGAAAACACGGAAGTTCATTCGAGAACTTCGGTCTGCAAGTGGATTGGCGTTAGATGTGTCCTTCGAGCCACCTCCTGTGCATCCGCTTCCGCCAGTAGGGCGCAGATATAATCCTTACAATGGTTCGGAGTTCCTTGGCGACTCTTGGTAGTTTGGGGCTGGTGATGATGAAAGTACACGACGTGTGTTGTCAGCGGGTGTTGTCAGTCAGCTCCAGCAGGAAACTGGCGGTGGAAGCCCCTCACAGCACCTGGATTATCATCTCGTCGAAGTGCAGAGTGTACGTTTAGCTTGTGTATCTGCTTTTCAAATGTGGGGTAACGATTGAGGGGACATGGCGATACTTGGTTAACTTGGGACCATTCCTTCGCCTTAAATTTCAGAATGGACTTTCTTACTCTGCGATGGTTTGAAGTGTGTTCCACTACAAGCAGCGTTGGACATATCTGTGGGTACTGTGCTTTCTGTCTATCACAAAAATAGGGGCAGGGGACTGATGCATATGGTTTATAGGACATACAGCCTGCTGTATAAAGCACATACAATGGGCTGTCCTAACTACATACTATAGGCTGTCCTAAATACATACATCCCATTGATTAGCAGTGAAATTCTACTGACTGTCAAAGTATAGTTGCCAATAGAATTCCACTGCCTCCTACCAGTTCTCAGAATATGTCACCAGTAGATTTCTACTGGTACTTGGGCATAACTACTAGTAGAATTCTACTAGTTACTAGAGGTTGACCACCAGTAAATTCCTACTATCACTTAGGTATGATCACTAGTAGAATTCTACTAGTTTCCCAAAGTTGATCACTGGTGGATTTCTACTGATGCTCAAGTCTTACTATTAGTAGGATTCTACTGACTCTCAGCTAGGCCCCAGTAGATTTCTCCTGGAGCCTAGGCAAGACTATCAGTAGATTTATACTGGATCCTAGCCAGGGCCATTGGTAGAATCCTACTAGTGCCTAGGCAAGACCCTCAGTAGAATTCTACTGGTGCCTAGGCAAGACCCTCAGTAGAATTCTACTGGTGCCTAGGCAAGACCCTCAGTAGAATTCTACTGGTGCTTAGGCAAGACCCTCAGTAGGATTCTACTGGTGCCTAGGCATGACCCTCAGTAGAATTCTACTGGTGCCTAGGCCAGACCCTCAGTAGAATTCTACTTGTGACTAAGCATGACCCTCAGTAGGATTCTACTGGTTGCTAAGTATGACAGTAGAATCCTACTAGTTCTCAGAGTATGATTACCCACAGAAATCACTCAGGTCTCTAAAACAGATAGCATGTTTTCATACATAATTATATAGCCTATGGATATCTGAAATACAATCAAGTTTCAATAGTAACTTTGAGCCCATATGCTTCATAGTATGTATTAGCCATGTGGCTCAATGCATTTTGCAATACTTTCTTCTCTACTTCATCTCTATCAGCTGATAAGGACCTTGAAAACATGTCTGAAACTTCAATTCCCCACCAGTGATGAAGATTCTGTATGATGAAAAGAACATTACATAGGTCAAGGGGCCAGGACCCAAAGCCTTCTGTCACCATAGTACCTTGAATGATGGATGAGACCTTCCATGTTTTCCACAGTAGTGCTCCAGCCACTGCATGCTCTGGTTTACATCCACAGGCAAAATATCCAGAAACATGACCTTCTGGATATCTTTTCCCCTTCATTCTGCATGCCACACCAACTCCATGGATGTTTACACTACCAGAACTATCACTATCTACATGGGCTGTAGTACAATCCTTGAGATCATGATAAATGCAAACTGAGTTCCCAGACTCTGTGGTAAGCATGGCCACAGTAAGGTCAGGACTAGTACTGTAAGCCTCTGGAAGATAATCAGGTTGTTTGCAGACTTGGTTCTTGAGAGCAGTAGGAAGATCTGGCTGCCCCTTCCCTCCCCACTCAGAGGCCCTCCTATGCTAGAGTCGCCTCTAGCTTGCCCCTTCAACTGGATGAGCTGCTCAAATATGCAGCTCTCCAGAATTAATTCCCTCAGATGTCACTGGTTGACATCATTAATTTCCTTCAATCTTCAGGGGATGTCAAGTCTACCCCAACTTCCCCCTCAAAACCCTCTCCCCAGCTGTCCTCCAAACCTAAGGCCACTCAAGGCCCATTGAGAAAAAACATAGTTGTTCCATTCAATGACATGTTTAAACCTATTCTCCTCACTTCCCTCAAACTTGTCATGAGGAACTGTAACAATGCCCTTTACCAAAAGGGATTCAACCTCAGAGTGGAGTCAGCCAAGGTGAATGAGAAGACCCTTTGGCTGACCACTAACCAGGTCACCACTGATGAGGAGCTCCTCATCATCAAAAAAGGCATTACGGATTCCAACAGGTCCAGCTTCGCCACCTCCAAAATCAGGGATGCTGTCATCCCTGCCCTTCCCATGTTGAAGTCCTTTGTCAAACTAACAAACCTCCCTTACTTCCGCACTGACAGCACACCTCACACTTCCAATGACTTCAAAGAGGTTATTGAACAATCACCCTATCATGATATGATCCCACATATCATGAGCAAACTCTGTTTCCATTGTGTCTCCCCCCACTCCGACTCTGCCATCCTCTTGTTTGACCTCTGGGACTCTCAGTCAGCCTCTAGGGCAAAACTCCTTATCAACCACACTCTTCTCTTTGAGAACAGAGTCTGTACTTTCCGGGGCACAACAATGAGGACCACCTCCCCTTTGTGCAACAGGTGTTGGAGATGGGGCCATCCAATCCACCTGTGTAAAGCTTGCAACCCAAGGTGTGCTATCTGCAGGGACCCGCATCACACAGACAATCACCGCCAGGATGGTTTCTGCTGTCGCAGCAAAACCAGACCAAACCCTCACCCCCCCACCCCTGCCAACATCAAGGAGTGTCCTCATGTGACCTTCTTTAAATGCTTATCATGTGATTCCAAGGACCATCACATGAGTTCTGACAAATGCCCATTCTTCTGTCACCAGTTTGACAAAGAATGGATCCAAAATAAACTCCACAAAGCGAAAGCGGAGAAGAATTGGCGCAATTTCAACTCTGGCACTATCAATGTCTAAAGGACCTCTTAAAGTGCCCTTCTTTCTCAATAACATCCCCATCCTCTTCTTCAATGTACACCATTCCAAAGACACTGTCGAGGCATTGTTAAATGATCCTCAATTTAAAGACATTCTAATTCTTTGCATCCAAGAACCCCCTTTCTATTACATATGTAACATTCCATCTACCGATAACCCTGAAGGGGTTCCCTACAAAGGCATGCCATACAATCCTAAATGGCGCCTTTTTATTTCAGATGGGGATTGCCCACAGACAGCTACTTTTGTTTGCAAATCTTGTGAAACTCTCCTACTGATGTCCCACTGACATCATTTCTTCTCCTGACTTCCAACTCATCTCTCTATCATTCTTGAAGAAACTTTACTTTCTCAATTGTTACTTTGACCCTTCAGATGACTCTTCACTAACATATCTAGAATCCCATATCCACCTCTTCCCCAAGAACATCATCTGTGCAGGAGGAGACTTCAATTCCCATTTGCCCAAATGGGACCCACATGTCTTTCATCATTCCACTTGTGCTGACCTTTTGGTAGACATCATGAACTCCATTGGTCTCACCATCTCTACTTCGATTGAGGCTAAGTATACTCACATCCCTTTGGACAATTCTAAACATCCCTCTGTTATCGACTTGATATTCATGATAGATGACCCAGACATGCCAAGCCCAACTCATCATATCTGTGATGAATGGCAACTCAAGTCGGACCATCATCCACTCCTCACCACCCTCCCTATCCCCTCCCCTTTTCACCCATATATCGAAAAGCTCACCATTCCACACAACTCAGATGAAGAAGCCACTTTCCTTCATTCCACGATGCTCCACCTCAAAGCCATTCCCCCCGTCTTCAATTCCAGAGATGATGTCCTTTCCTACACCAACCAAATGTCTCAGATTATCTCACATGAATGGCAGAATAATGCCAAATGCATATGAATCTGTGCAAAATCTAAGCCTTGGTGGAATGCTGTGTGCTTGAACACCCTCAAGACTTTCCAGTCTCACAAGTCCAAAGCAAATTGGGCTAAATTCAGATGCACCACCTGCCAAGTTAAGCATGCTTTCTTCAACCAGAAGATCAAAGACATTGCAGAGGAAAACCATCAGCCCTGGGATCTCATGTCTTGGACTGGTAAATGGAACCTCCCCCCCTCCCAATCTATCACGTTCAATGGGAAAAGCTGTGACAAGCTGGATGACCTCTGGCATGCACTTGACTCCTCCTACAATTCCGCATCTAACTGACAAGTGGACTTGAGTGCCATCAAGTCCTTTGACACCCAACCTGAATGCCCATGGCTTTCCTTCTTGAGCACTGAGCTTTTCAACACTCTCAAACCCTGCACCAATTCTTCCACCCCTGGCCCCAACCACCTTTTGTGGGCCCATATCAAACACCTCATGTCAGATTCCATTCTTTGCATCAATTTCCTCCTCTTCACCTCCAAGTGTGTAGAGTTTTCTACCTGGCTGGAACATTTCAAACATTCCAACTCTATCATCATTCCCAAACCTAACAAACTGCACTACTCTACACTGAAGATGTTCTGGCCCATTGTCCTCCTTAACACCCTTGGTAAGTTGATAGAAAAAATGATTTTGACTTGTATGCAGTTTGAAGCTGCCCAATTTGACCTTGTCCACCCCTCCCAATTTGGAGGAATCATCCAGCATTCTACTGAGGATGCTGGGGGATACATTACTCACCTTGTTTGTACAGGTTGGAAGCATAAACTAAAAACAAGCATCATTGCCTTCAATGTTGCTCAATTTTTCCCTTCAACTAACCATTCTATACTCACTGCTACTCTATGACAACAGGGCTTTAATTCCAAGCTTGTCTCATTCTTTTCCGATTATCTCAACAACCATTTTACTACCTATTTGTGGAACAACAAGCTGTCCCCAAAATTTTCGGCTTCTGTTGGGGTTGGCCAAGGCTCTGCTCTTTCCCCTATCCTTACTGCCCTCTTCCTTTCCTCCTTTATGTTTAAATTTTCCAATGATCCTCATTGTAAAATAGTTTCTTTTGTTGATGATGGACTCATCATTGTACAATTGGACTCAGTGATCACTAACTGCTGCACTCTTTCACAGGTATACAAAAATTGCGAAGACTATATTTCATGCCTTGGGTATGTCCTCAAAAGAGACAAAACTGAGGTCTTCCATTTCTCCAATCGCCCTTCCTCTGACCCAAACCCCCCCATCACCATTGATGATTCCTTCACCATCCACCCCAAACCCTTTCTCCAATATCTTGGCTTCTGGTTTGACAGGAGTCTTACTTTCAAGGAACATGTCCATTTTTACTCAACGAAGGTGCTTTCCACCATATGCTGCATGCACATGCTTGGCAGCTCCATCTGCAGCCTCTCCCCCCTTCACAAGAGACTCCTCTACCAATCATGTGTGGTTCCTATCACCACATATGGGTTCCATCTCTGGTTCAACCAAAACACCTGACATAAAGGACTCATAAAGTCCTTGCAACACATGCAACATCAAGCTGCCCTTTGGATCATGGGCGCATTCTGCACGACTCCCACTGGGGGTGTCAAGGCCATCGCCAGCCTTATCCCCATCCAACTACACCTCTCCAAACTTGCTAAACAGTGCTCCCTTTGCTTCTACACCCTCCCCCCTTCACATCCTCTCAAACTACTTACATGCGACATCAACCCCCTTGAAGCATGCAATTCCAAAGAGTGCTCTACAGCACTTGATTACATTTCAGATGCCCAGCTGGTCATGGACCAATTTCAGCATCTCCACCTGTGCGCCAAACCTGGCCAGTGCTTGCTGGACTTGTTTAGTGACCAAATCAAATTCATCAAATGTCCTGACCCTTTGAAAGAAGGGGCCATGACACTTCATCTCGCCAATGCTGCCTGCGCACAGGACCTCTCCTTTTCTTCCCCTGTATCTCTAGTAGTTTCTACAGACAGTTCTGTCCCCTCAGATTCTTCCCTTTCTGCCACATCCACTTTTATAGTTTTTAATTCCTCCCCTTCAGACATTCTCTCTTCCACCATTCACCCTTGTGGTGAAGTTACATCTTTAGACTCCGAATCTTACGCTCTTCATCTTGGACTCTTTTTGTCTATCTCTCTTGCTCACTCTCGTGATATTTCCTCCATCATTGTCTTTATGGACTCAATATCTTCTACTAAACATTTATTTTCTTACAGCCCCCACAGCACTCATCAAGATGCCATAGCGGTTGCCCCTCTCCTCCACTCTTGGCTCTCCTCTTCCCCCCTCAACCACATCCACTTCTGGTCAGTCCCTTCTTCAGTGTCATGGTTAGTCCACAACCAAGCACATAAACTCACCAAGTCACTATGGCTCCCCAATAACTGACAGCAGCCAATCTGCACCTCCCTCAGATTCGTTTGCAATCATCACACCAAGTCATGCCTCGAAAAGTGGCAAAACCTCATGAATGATCCAGCCTATCACAGCCATTCATGGCTCATGCTTGTTGACAGAGCTGAAAACCCCCTCCAGCCCAAGTATGCCAAAGGCAGCACTTGGTTATCATCACCACTTGGCCATAATCCCAACTTATGTACGTGCTTCACCTGATGTGTCACCAACCACACGCCCATTGGCACCTTTCATCAGCACTTTTTCTCTGGGTGCTACATCACTTTTTGCCTATGCAGAGAACCACTTGAAACACGTGATCACATCCTCAACCAATGTGAGCACTTCAAATACCCTTACAGATTCCAAGATGGTTTTTACTGGCTCATCCATTTCCTGGAAGACAACCTTGCTGCCTTTTCCTTTGCTGACCAGATTCAAGGACCCATTACACAAGAGGAGTTCGCCACCTGCTGCCTCACCTGGAAAGAGCGACTTACTGCAAATGGTGTTCCAGATGTGCACTAGGGTCTGGTTTTCCTTTCCTTCTCCACCTTTTCTTCCCATAGGCAAACTTTTCTTTGAGTTAGTCAGTCTTCCCACTCTCTCAATACTATATATCGTTGTTAGTCTCTAGCATGTCAAATACTCTCATCTTTTCTTTTTCTTTCCCCCTTTTTCTCTCTCCTTCTCTCTCTCTGGCTTCAGTAATTGGGACTGCTATCATGCACCCATTTGTAGTAGCTAGCCTATTGCAATAAACTTGGATTTAAAAAAAAAAAAAAAAAAAAAAAAAAAAAAAAAAAAAAAAAAAAGAAAAAAAAAGACTTGAGCATTGCTCCATTTTCAGCATCCAGTAAAGGCATGGGATACAAGCTAATTAGTCCAATGTTGCAGTTGAAGGGGATACAACAAAGGCTGCTAAGCATGATAATGCTGAACAATTGATAACTTGTAAAACAGAGTCAGAACTACTGATCTAGAAATACACAAGTCAGTAGCAAGAGATAGTATTGATGAAATACCATACCTGCTTAGAAAAAGTAACAACCTCAGGAGGATGCTTCTTTTGTAAAAGTAAAAATGATGAAGCACAATATTTTTGGAAAAAAGAAAGCAAATCTTGAGATTCTTTTCCTAGTAATGCTTCCAGCAATGGTATCTGTTTGATTCTGGAAAGAATATCTTGAATCTTCTTTGTTTGATACTGCAGCTCTTCATTATCAGACCCATCTTCATCTGGTGTATTTGATATCACTATTGTTGGAGGAATATATAGTGGACCAGAGAACATTGTTCCCATGAGTTTTTGGCAGTCCAGAGATGTGATAGATGATTGTTGTTGAAGATATGATTGGGTTTGTTGAATTGAGTTTGTGTTACAGACCCCATTTCTCGTCCGTTAAGCTTTTGAGCCCTAGTTACATGGCTTCTCGGTGGGCCCAGACCAGCCAGTTCACCTCCCGATTCAATCAGGCAGCCATCGCGAGCTTGTTCCTCCAGGCCACCCCTCTGCCAGTCTCCATCCGAGAGCCCAGTAACCAATCCCTCTCACATGCTTCGTCCTCCTGTCTCATCATCAATCGTTCCCTTCTGAAACCCAGACCTTTTGCCACTTCGGCTGTTTCGTCATCCCTGGTCGCCCGGATGTCTTGGACACTCCTCACTTTGAAATTCACTATAGTTTCACTGTAGTTCCGTTTCCTACCTGACTCTGATAATTGTTTCAAGTACTAGTTACCTGACTACCTACCTCCAGACCTTATCCTGACTGCTAGTATATAAGTAGACTACTTCCACTGTAGTTTGGCAGTCAGAATATCAACTTAGGACTTTCTCCCTTTGCTCTCTTATCCACTACAGCCCTGCTCTCCGTCTGGGACTGTCCTGTCTTCATCCGGCCCCGTCCGCTCCCATCCGATGAGCTTGTAGATTGGCCAAGTGAGGCCACTACGGTTCCCGAGGGGCGCAACATATAAGTTGAAGCCAAGGCCTCTCCCACCTTCGGTCCACGAACCATCTGCTCCTGTCCGCTCGTGGTCCACCCCTGTCCGGAGTTTGCCTCCTTAATAGTATATTCTGACTCACTCCTCGGGTATTGTTCCTTTTATGCCAATCACAACTCGTAGTGTTGCACAAGCTGAAGGAACCCCCATCCCAGACCCCATACTCCCTCGAACAGATCATGTGTATTCTTCAGCCCCAGTTCCGCAACCATCTTCCCCCATGTCAGCTACTACGACCACTCCCCAGCCTCAAGTCCAGGACCAACCCTCTGTCAAGCCTCCGCACGGAGACTTCGGAGGGCCCTCAGACCCTGTGATTTGAGATGAAGACAACAACAATGACCTTGGTGATAACCAAGGACGCCAGGAGTCATTAGCAGATGCCCTGGGTCACTTATCTTGTACTCTCCACTCCTTGGAGCGCAACACCTCCACTGGGCCTACCAACCCCACTCACACTAGGGTCCGAGAACCCGACACTTTCAACAGCTCGGACCCACTCAGAATTCATCAATGGGTCTTTCAATGTCACTTATATTTCACCTCAAACTTGCATCAATTTCCGGACGATCCATCCAAAATCCATTTTGCCATCACCTATCTCTCCAGTACTGCACTTGACTGGTTCCAGACCATCCTCACATCCGAGGACCTCGAGTGGTCAGACCATGACCTTCTCAACAGCTGGGACGTCTTCGTCATGGAAATAGAAAACCGTTTCGGGCTGGCAGATCCCTCCGGGGAAGCTGCCGAAGAACTGGACTCACTCCGGATGGCCAGTAACCAACCTATCCTCAGGCATGACCTTGAGTTCAACTGCCTGGCCAGTTTAGTCAGCTGGCCGGACTCGGTCCTCTGTCATCGCTACTATAAAGGACTTCCAGATCGTATACAAGACTTGATTGCTACCCGGGCTGAGGGCAAGCCCAATTCTCTAGACGAAATGAAAAGGGTCGCTAGTCTTATTGACCAACATCACTGGGAGCGGCAGCATGAGCGAAAACGACAGGCTGATCGTTCTGCACAGCACCCAAGGAGCGACCCCAATCCAAGAAAGCCCAATAATCAGTTCACCAACAAGCCTAACCCCTCTACGAGACCTTCTCCAAGCTCCTCCCAGTCCGGCAATCGTCCGAAACCATCTGGAAGCACTCCGAAGTCATCCCTGGGCAACAAACTTGGTCCTAATGGCAAACTCACCCCCCAAGAACGCCAGTGTCACTTCGATAACAATCTTTGTATGTTCTGCAGTGAAGCCAACCACCGGGTAGACAGCTGCCCTCGCAAATCGTCCATGTCCGGGCCCCCTCTGGGTCTGTCCACCTCCAATCAAAGGACCAAAGGTCGGCAGGTCCAAGCTCAGCCTGAGGGTTCGGCTAAGAGCCCCTCTACTTCAAACCCCTCCGCGGGTCTGAAAAAATAGAGGGTGGTCCTCAGGGCTCCGCACAGACTGAGGACCGCATTGAACTCATCTGTGCTACAGAGAGTTTCCGACTCAACATGTCCGCTCTTTCCAATCCTTATGCTCTTCATGTCACTCTTTCCTCTCCGTCCTTTGTCCCTTCGTCTGCCTCCGACCTGCATCCGTCCGATGGTACTGCGACTGCTCTTGTGGATAGTGGCTCTACTCATTGCTTTATGGACTCCTCTCTCGTTCATGATTGCTCAATTCCTACCTTCCGCGTTGCTCCTGTTGAACTTCGACTCTTTGACGGCTCTTCCAATTCTTATATTA
>JAEUWK010001433.1:0-112729 GCA_018524425.1 Podaxis sp. AQ795752 | reverse complement strand
ACTGATCCGAACGATCCCTAGAGAGGGGACCGCGATACAAAACGTAGCACACATACCTAGGTAGTGTCCTACAGGGGCACGTCCCCTGACATTTTCCCTTTCATCCTTGATTATCTTTTACTCCTTGCAATTTCTCCATTATTAGATGTTTTACCTCTACCCCAGTCCTCTTGGACATCCAGACACCTTGTGGATAGACTCCTTATTCTGCAATACTATTGTAGTAGTTAGTCCTCACATGTTCAGGTATTCTCCTTAAAGTAGTTGCTATTTGACTATCATTTGACTCTACTTTCCAGACTTGCTCCTGACTAGTGTATATAAGGTAGATTATAGCTACTATACTTCTCAGTCAAAATATCAACCTAGACTTATTCCCCTCTCCTGCCTATCTGTTATAAGTCTGCTCTCTACTCCAGACTTGTCCTGTCTTATCTAAAATCTGTCCACTTATCCACTTAGGCCTGTAGTTGGCTAAGTGAGGCTACCATGGTATCAGAGGGGTACAGCACATAAGCTGAAGCCAAGGCATCAACTTTATGTCTGTATATGTCTGTCCTAGGCTGCCTGTAGTTTATACCCCCCCCCCTCCCTTCCATTCTAAAGTTAGTCCTTAATATGTACTTCCTTCCTGTAGGCAAGCACACTGTGCTACTCCATTGTAGGATGTGATCCAACAAGACAAATGCTGGTTTCCTGCTCCAGTTCTCTATTATGATGAGTTGTTCCAGATGTATTACATCTTGGTAAAAATCTATTCACCTTCTGAATGCCATACTGTCCATAAGATCTTGTCTCAAGAGATGTACAAGGAAGCCTACCATCTACAGATGCCCCATTACTTGCAGAGTGTTGGTAGCATTGGTGTCAGTACCACTTGCAATTTGATACCTTGGTTGGAAGGAGGCTACCCTAGCTGCAAAAGAGTGGTAACACAAGTAAACAAGTGCCTGAGGCAAATGCTGGAATCTTTGAACATATTGAATTATTGTTGGTGATACTTGATATGATACCAAGTGTCTATTTCCTCATAGCCACCTGACAGCCAGATTGTACTTTGTCTGCATGTTTTAGAAGACAGCACAGCAAATTAAGAAGTATGGGGTTTCTGGTAAAGAGCCTGTGCAGTTGTATTTGAATGTCTAGAATTAGAAACCTAAACCAAAGATGCATACATAAGAGATGCATGGATACATATACTTAACCCAGAGCTTAGGACAAATACCTTTACTGACACCTTGATAAGTAGTAGTATAGCTAGCCTCACTGTAGGCCACTTAAAATATGAAACAACAGCAGTAAATTAGTCTGGGTATAGGATAACACAAGGATTACATAAGAACACTAGAGTACCCTACTCCAAAGTGGGAGTCCCTCAATGACTACTGGGAAGTGGGCATAAAGTTGATTATATATGTTTGGGAGCACAGCTATTCTTCAATGGTAAGGATAGAAATAAAGGAGTTGAGAAACTAGGAGTCACAGTTCAGCTTGTTTTGTCCTCTGGGTTAGCAGACAAGACTTTCAAGAAAAGTTGTTCTGTGGATAGAAAGCAACATTATTGTTAAAGTGAACTTGGATTTCATTTGCCATTTCCTAAAGGACTACTGTTAGGGCAGAAGACACAAGTACCAGGACTGATGTAGAAACAAGATGAACAAGCAACCATATACCAAGGGTCTCTGACTTGCCTGTCTGTTTGCCAATGCTTTGATCAGTATACTAGCTCAAGTGGTATGAGAAGATGGGAAGACAAATAGTGGGAACCAACATAGCATATCTTACTTGGTAAGCAAAGTCATTGGCAAACTAACAGCTTCCCTGGAGTTGAGGCATCATTTAGCTCTACTAATATAATTTGGAGCTTATGACATGCCAAGATGTGGTAAGAATATACATCCTGGTATTATCATCCTCTGATACAAATAACTTACAGACCTCATGTTATCACCCTTGTGATCCCAGAAAACAATATGTTCTACTTTCACATTTTGCCCATCTTGCTTCCATAATAACCCAACCTTGCAAGCATCCCCTTTACAGCAATACATCTCTACATATGGACAACTAATCCCCCACACTATAAAAATGGACAGCTGTCCAATAATGAGACATCCTAGCATCTTATCAACAGACATACCATGACAGTTTCCAACTCTAATGCTTCTAGTGAGGCCCCCACTCATATCCAGAGACTAGAAGACCTCATAGAAGATCCCACCATTGTATACTCCTTCTTAATCTTTCTCATTGCATTTCAATTCAAAAGGTACATCTGGAAAACTATAGGATCTCTCTGTGACTGTCATATACTACAGTGATGAACAGGATATAACAAATCCTCCTCACTGTGGTGCATTCTCCAATGTCTGGATTAGACAGTTCAAAAGGGGACCAGCTTGCCATTGAAGGTATATATGCTACTTAAGAGAGTAAAATAGTCAAAGAATGACACAGCATGAAGGTTGCTATCAAGGTCCTATAGGTAATCAGTGCCAACAGAAATAAAGACCTTGAATCTGCTCAATGGGTCAGTCATAGTTTGCACAACTCCAAATGATGCCTTGCCTAACTCTATCATAAAAGAACAGTACTTGAACCATGAGACATGGGTATGGAAAGACCCAGACCATCCAAACATTTCCAAGCTCCTTGGCCTTATACAGGGATTTGGTGACCCTACTTGTCCTGCCTTCATTTCCCCTTATCAGAAAAACAAAACAATTTTTGAGTATCTCAAAGAATATCTGGGAGTTGATAAAATTAATTATGGTCCATCTTCTAAAATTTAGTATCAAGTTGAATCCTAGCTGAGATATGAATTTGGCAACTACTTTGACAGGTAGGAGGTATAGCCAAAGGTCTCAAGTACCCTCACCAAAAGAATGTAGTCCATAGGGATCATAAGCCAGTGTGTAGACTCATTAGGCTTCTACTTATTCATTCTCAGCTATTTCTTGATAACAGAACAATATCCCTATTAGTAATTCAGGGAATTTGCTTCTCTGCAATTTTGGTTAATCCAAAGACCTTGTGTAGAAGAGATTTACTGCAACAGAGGCCACTGGTGCATGTTGGTATCAGGCTCTGGAACTTTGGGATCAGGTCACTTGCCTGACAAAAGAAAGTGACATCTATGTGTTTGCTCTCTCCTCATTTGAGGTTTGTTACATCACCATCTTTCCCAATTCTGTACTGATTAAAATGCTATGCAGATCTGGACAGGTACCATATGATAACCTTGTTGACACTTAGGTTAGTATCAATGTTTTAGCAAGACAAATAAAACCTGGATGTCTGGTCCTATCCCTCTGGAGACAAGAGGTTATCTGGCCCATTCTCTATGTTGCTCAGTTAGGGCCATCTCAACATCTCCATTGGGCAACCCCTCTTTGGGACTGCTATCATGCACCCATTTGTAGTAGCTAGTCTATTACAATAAATGACAATTTAAAAAAAAAAAATTGGGCAACTCCTCATTTCCCAAGAATGGAGATAGAACCACTGAAGTGGTTATCTGAGGTCATTCCTTAGAGCTGTCAGAGCACTTGATGAGGATAGGGTTGCTGGCTGACAAGTAGCTGGAGACAGAGTGGGTGCCCAAATAAAGGTCCCACTACTTGAGTGTACATTTCTGGGCTTTCACTCCAGGACTAGGGGAGGAGGGGCAAGGAGTAGGAAGTGGTTGGTCTGAGTTTCATTCTATTGGAGATTGCTGATCACTAGATTTTGACTGGAACATGTTTTATTCTATTGGAGATTGCAGATCACTAGATTTTGAGCAATCCAAAAGGTACAGAACCCCTTGAATCAGTTGGACAACATATTCAGGAGGAACATGCATTGAATGCATTGATGAATTGTTGCACTGACACCAGCAGTGCAAGTGAAGCAGGTAACAATATTGGAGAAGTGGATACTTGGGTCTCCACCTTCTGGAATCTTATAACCAATAACCTTCTAGATATTGGCAAAGATCAGAGATAGACTGACAAGTCCAAATTTGGCCTTGAGTCATGTCCACAAGGCACATGGAGTCATTTTCCCATAGTTGATAAGGTTGTCAGGTAAGGTACTGTTGACCAACTCAAGGGCACAAGTCCAGAGCATGACTTGTTGGGCTAGATCAACAGCATATGTAGAGGCAGCTAGATCAGCAGTCCCTTGGCCAGTCCATGTCCAACCAGTCTTGGTCCAAGTTGTATTCCCTATACTGACAAAAGCCCCTTTGACCCTGGTGGCCCAGATGTGGTAGTTGGAGGCTCTCTTCAGCTGAGGCAGGTGAGAGGTCTGTGCAGTTTGAGACATTGGAAATTGCAGGAGCAAAGGTCATGTCTACAAAAACCCTTCAGTAAGAGTTAAGAGCAGAGTGGGGGAAGAGTGTAGCTCAATTCTCCATCACAGGTGGGACCAGGCAATGCTTTCAGCAGACTTGGTCAATTTAACGATCAGAGTATGACAGTGGCTCAGGGCCCATAACCTGTTGAGATGAGCAGCTACTAGCAAGCATAGTATATGGGGAAGGACTTATAGTGCTTGGGATTGGTAGCAGCAATGGAGGTTGAGTTGGAGAGTTTTGAGTGCTAGAGCTATGAGGACCAGTACTCATATGAGAGTGAGAGAGGAAGATTGACCTGTCTATTAGCAACATTAAGATGCAGAATATATACTGATTCTATAGCACACAGACCAATGTACAAATGAATGAAAATATTTCACCTATATGAGCATACAATGAGTCATATTTCATAGAGGGGTTAATGCTACAGGATACTACATATGATTGCTGGTGAATGCATGGTATGAGATCATTAAGTAGAAAGACTTGGGCATCGCGTCAGTGTCTAGCAAGCATCTTTGAACAGTAGTATCACCGCAACACTCCAACCCTACCGGTTCCTACAGGTTGGTGGGGAGCAAAAGGCAGGCAGGGGATTGGACTGAGCTCTGTCGCAAAACTGGAAGGCTGTAGTAACTATTGTGACTTATATCCAACAACCACTGGGTAATGGGTTCGAGCACGGTAGCAAATGACTTCACCGACCATGTGGCCTTCTTTTGAGATCGAGGCAGGGGCTTGCAACCTATTCCGAGAGCTTATGAGCGTCTCTAGACTTCAAGGCCCGGCCATATACGTTAAAACCACCCACGATTCGGTTTCTCGTGTAGGAATTGACGTCACAGCACACTCTGTCATCCAGCAGGCAAGGTCCGCAAGGCTAGGTCCCCTTAACGCGGAGGTAGCAGCAAGCCGGAGCTGCACTGGCAGGGGTCACACCCGCTTGTATTTGCCTCCGAGTCGTTGTCCCATGGCCAACTAATGCCCTACTAATGCGTAGTATTATTCCCTGAACCTTGGTTCTGTGTCTGGATTATTGCAATAACGTTATGAGTTCAGCTTCAGAAAATGATAGGGCCGCGGGACGGTTTTCGGGCACAGATCCTAGTATCTCCGGTTAGTCACTAATAGCCTCCAACACGTTGCATGTCCTCCACGTCAAGGTACCCACAACTTGTCGCATTCGACCTCGAGTACGCACGCATCCTTCCTCAGAACTTTTTCCTCCACTCACTTTACGTGCAGTTATACATTGTGGGATCTATGGATCGACACACACGTCACTGGTGTGTCATCTGATAAGAAAACACACAGGCTGCTCACACAAGAGTTCACTAGGACCATTACATCGAGATGGCGATAAGGTCAACCAAGTCCTCGACAGGTGCGTTTGCCTCGCATTATCATCATGTGGGGTATTCATCTGTCTATTGTTCGGCGATAGAAATAATGACGTGGTCGCGTTCTACAAGGACGTGCCCTCGATCCTCCACAGACTCAAGGCAGCAGACGTATGCATAGCGGCTTGTTCGAGGACGAGTGCACCTGACTTGTACGACCCTCCCTCGCTTTGCTCTTCCATTGCTGTCGCTGACCAGAGCATTGATATTGCTCGGATAGGGCTTATCAAGCCCTCAGGCTTCTCCTCGTCCCACCTTCAAGCACCACCTCTTCTCGCAGCTCCACGAACAAGAACAAGAAGGGGAACGATAGCAAACCGATACCAGCCATAGATTTCTTTGATCAACTTGAAATTTACCCAGGTAGATCTTTGCGAAACTATGCGTCGCGACGGGTTACTCACAAGGTGACTGTTTATTCGAACAGGATCCAAGATCACCCACTTCAAGAAATTACATGAGAAAACTGGGATATCTTACTCTGAGATGGTGGGTCTTCGAGCTTGATCTTCCTTCTAGGGTCCGTCAGGGATTGAGTATAAAATGGGCTTGAATGCAGTTATTCTTCGATGACGAGCATAGAAATAAGGAGGTTGAGAAACTGGGCGTCACGTTCCAGCTTATATCGTCCTCTGGGTTGACAAACAAGACGTTCGAACAGGGTTTGAGTTTGTGGAGGAAGCGAAACTCTGAAAGTGAGGAAGGTGGTGGAGAGAATGAGGGAAGTTGAGTGCAGTTACTGACTGGCTGATCAATTCGTTCAGCCGTACTCGCAAGGAGGTGTAACTACTATCTGCCAAGTTCTGATATCATTGCGAACCACTGCACCACAGAATCTGTAACCACCACTACCACCAGTTGTATATTAATCATAGAAGCAATGAACGAAGAGCGATGTTAATTGTGCAAAACACAACTGCATCAAGCCTTGGGCCTCAGCCTCAATATTCGATAGTAACTAGCAATGAAACAAGCAAATACAGTAGTTGTGAATGGAATCCGAAAGTGAAATGAAAGCAAAGTGCCCAACGGTTCATAGTGACGCACTCTGCATTAAAAGTGCATAAGAAAGAACTTTTCAGAGAGAAATCCAAGAGAAAGTATCCCGCAAGCAGAGAGTAACTGACCTTCAACCGCTTTGTGAAATATTCTGGACGAAGGAGGTAATACCGAACAAAAAAATGAGAGGAAACAAAGGAGTAAATGAAGAAGGAAGAAACAGGCAACATGGGTAACAACGGTTGCATGCGGCAAGAACATGGATGTTAGCGGATGACCACCGTAAAAACAGGCGTACGAAAAACACCAGTATCCGCACATACACCGAAGCACAGAACGCGAACAACCGAATAACATCTACCAAGAACCAACAGATACCCTCAAGCGTCCCCAAACACGCGAAACCGAATTCAACCAGCGACCAGCGAAACCCATATAAGACAGCAAAATAGGCAGGTAGAAAACCGCAAGAGAGATCCAAAGCAATCCAAGCGACAGCCTCACGACCAGTCTTCACACATCACTCTCAACCCCCTCTTCACCTTCCTCCGCACCTGGCCTTACACCGTTCGATTTCTCCTCGACTGCACCCTGCTGTACTTGCCCCTGATCCGGTTTCTGCGCATAGGCAATATACCCCTGCGGTGTAGCATACTGTTGCTGGTATACCGTCGGTTGCTGTTGTACCCCAGCAGGAGCAGGAGCGTACACGCTATACGGATACTGTTGTGGTTGTGGTGGCGGCGGTGCGTATGCTCCGTAGGAGACACCATGAGGCGGGGGTGCATGCGGATGCGGAGCCCAGACTGCAGGAGGTGGGGCGTGGGGTGCATGCGGTGGTGGATAGGGTGTATACATCTGCGGATGAGGATGTCCATGAGGCGCTACTTGGGGAGGAACGTGAGTGTAGTATGTCGGATGGGGGTGTGATGGAGGTGGGGGATGGTAATATCCTGGTTGCATTTGCATTTGAGGTGCAGGCTGAGGTTGAGGTTGGGTTTGGGTCGGGGAGGTTGTGGCGATAGGTGGCGGTGGTGGACCTTGGGGGGTGGCTGGGTCGGAAGGTGAAGTGGGGGTGTTCGTGGACGCGGAAGAGGGTGGTGGTGACGTTTGTGCGGAATTAGTTGGTGGAGTTTGTGCTTGGGCAGCGGGCTGAGAGACGGGAGCCAGAGCGGGTACTGGATAGCCTGCATAGGCATATTGAGCTGGGTGCGTGGGCGGTGGTGGGACCGGCTGCGTTGGTGAGATCGGATAAGGCGCTTGGTGTGGATACACCGATACATGCGGGGGTGGTTGGACGTAGCCATAGTATGGTGCTACGCCGAACGAGGGATACGACGCTGCCGGTGCAGCCGCCGCCATGGGAGAGGCGGATGGTGCATTCGGGTCGGCGTACACTTGCGGTGTCTGTGCCTGCTGCTGGTGCTGGTCATTGGCGGGAATAGTGATCGATGCACTGATGACATCTTGCGGAGATGGTGGCGATTGGGACTGTTGGGGATCCGTCTGCGTGGGTGGGGCCTTTGCATTCGTACCTTTACGTGGACGTTTGGCTGCAGGTGCTGGTGTATAAGGACCATAACGTCCCCGCTTAGAGGTGACTGACTCAGGAACTTCACGTTTATCGGACAGAAGCGGTAAACCGGTCAGAGGAGGTCCAGCGAGAAGAGAAGCGGAAGTATCGATGTCGTCGGCTTCGCCTCTGTAGCGGAGAACCCCATCCGCACCTATCTCCACCTTTGGGGGGTTCCGGAAATGTGTCTTATCGAGGTATTCTGGACTGATTTCAAGTGAGGCTAGTTCAGGGAGAGAGGAGGGGGGTCGTAGTCGACCGCTTTCGACATCTTCGATTTTGTAGTAGGATATGAGGTGCTGAGCGACACCGTCAATCGTCAGGGAAAATGTCTGTTGTCATTGAACTAGTAAGAAAGCATAGGTGAAAGATGGGGGCGATATGCGCACCTTTTTCATCAGGCCGTCGGGCTTGAACTTGGAACTGTTGGTCAGACTGCCTACAAGCATACGTTGGCTCTGCTTGTCAACACCTGGGTGTCCAGGATCAGACTTGGGTCGACTGAGAGGTCCAGGCGAATCATTCTTGCTGCCATCGTACTCATTACCATCACTATCCTTTCCGCTGCGATGACTCGACCCTCTCTTCTCAGTTTCGCGATAGAGGAGAAAGTTGCCGAGAATCCTGCTTGGACTCCAGAAGAATCCGTCGGTCCAACGCTTGATACCACTCTCGTCCTCGTCAAAGACGAACACGGAACCAGATGTGATCATTTTGCGTTCAGAGTCGACGAGACGGCGGGTGACGCGGGGAATGAGGCCTCTGCGAGCGGCTTCGAGGATGAGTAGCGCATCGCCAGTGGTCTCTATCCACCCGGACCACGGCGGCTCTGTCCAGGTGGGAGGGTTCTGCTGGGAAGTGCCATGTTGGGCGCCTGACATGGAGCTGAAGCTGGTTTGGACATCGTTGGCGACGACGAGGAGGGAAGAAAGTTAAGATGGATGAATAATTGAGAATGAATAATAAAGTTATTGATGAGAGACTTAAAGTTGGCTCACCTGGTTGTTAAATCTGCGGGAGGAGAAATTTGTGGTCGTTTGAGCATGAATTTGGACCCCGCTGGTCGAACTCCGCCTCTTGTTTGTCCTGCCGCATTGCCTTTCCACACTTATTAACTTCAGAACAACACAGAAAAGCATTTTCAGAGCGTCAATCGATTACCCCACACGCTGGGTGCTCCGCAAAACACCCACATGCCGCCTACGCACCCAGCACTCCTCCCCAATTTAGAGTTTGCACCGAACATGTTTGATGACTAAGCAACATTCATATGCCGCCGATACATTTGCGACAAATCTTCGTCTTTCTGTCACTCTTTATTTTCTCGCAGCGACGTTCGCGGAACATTCCAAAGCCTGCAAACTCGCATTTCTGTCTCACTCCGACACGCGGAACCCCAAATTATACTCATTTTTTTATCGTGCGCACCATTGTTACTTTTCAACCGTGACTATGAAGAGTCAAAAGTAGCCTGGCCTTTGCAAAGTCATTCACTCGTTTGAGTCTGCAAGTGCTAATATTGCAGACGTCAAGCTTGAAGCCTGAGGTATATGAGATCCGCGCAATAACCTCCATCGCCTCTCAATCGACGAGCTGTCGGCATAACAAGACCGGGGTAATTTCGTCGCGATCCTCTGCCATGTGCTGTCGCAGAAGTCCTTCCCCTTCGATGACAACTGTGAGCGACTTTTCGGGGGGTCTAGTCTTCAAACATTATTATCAGGGCCAGTGACAGACAATAATCTTCTTGTTCCCTCTGCCTATGATACATGGATCCGTGCTACGCATCAGAGGCGTGGGGTTTGTTATTCGTGCCATGCTGGTGCAACGCCAAGGCACTTGCCAGGTTCCGACGATCGAGGAATCAAGGTACATACAGTATATCGAACATCGGAACAATATGAAGATAATCGCACCTTAGCCTTCTCCGCACGTCTCTCTAAGCTCCTCGTCTCATGTTCACACCCATCTTGATTTAATTCCAGCTAAAGTGCAAGTGGGGATTGCCCTCGCGCTTCCGTCGTGTTATGCCTCCTCGTCCGCTTTGGGACTCACGACGCCGACTATTATTGGCACTTTGTCCATCATTCAACTTGCCGCTGTCAAATGTCGCTCTGCCTGAATCTGTACCTGGCAGAGGATGATCCAGCTCTTTGGTTCGCATGGGTGCAGTCTCTTCAGAAAAAAATCCTCGCCAATCTGTCCGTCCCAGGTTTCCTCCCATGAGGGCCCACAGATATCCGATTCCCCGCAGACGACTCGTCCAACGCTTGCAACTAGCAGGCAAACCAAGGAATTACCCTTCATTTTATAACTGTATTGTTTGATGTTAGTCTGTTGTGATAATTAACATGGCCGCCGCTGACGTTATCTCACGTCCTCTGCCTCCTTCCCAGTGCATCCAGTTGGCAGTCTCGCAGAGCACATTTCTTGTTGCTCGACCTATGCATTCTGATTCCCTCCTGATCGACATCCGAAGTCTCGTCTCCCTCGACTGGTTTCACGCAAATGTTAGCGCCCGCGGGGAACTTTGGGTTAAATAATTCATGTTTGATGCGGGTAACGGACAGATCCCAGATGCCAAATCGGTCTATTCGAATGTTGTCCATCTTGATCAGATTACAGTGGTCTTCTTCTTCCTTCTTCGTTGATTGTCCCCCGCGCGATACCATCTCGACATGAATTCAATGTCGTACGTCCCCCGCTGATTGACGTGCTATCGGTATACCCGTTCAACACAGAAATCCGCAATCACCCCCGTTTTATTCAAGATCTTCGCGAAATTTCGTGCGCCCCTCACTTTATCCCCGTTCCCTGGACTAGTCAAGGCCTCGGCTGGGCTCGGCCCTCACATGCTTCTAGGACCCGGACATCCACAAAACTCAAAGCGTGCACAACGAGCAGAGAACGTAACAACGAACACCCGTGTTAAACGTTGAGCTTCGAAAGATTGATTTTTTGTGCCTTTCTCGGCGAACCCGAAAGGCAGATTTGATTTGCCTTACTCAGACATCCTTCATGCCCAAGACCGTGCCCGACCCAAGGTGTTTAGTCCGGATCCGGATTCTGGGAATATATCAATCGTCCCTCAATGATCCTCATCCCCGCTCTACTATAAAATCCTCCCTCAACTAGGCCCCTAGTTTTCTCGTCGCCCGCTCTTTCTTTCGAGAAATGGGTCTCTTGACTCTGTCGTCGTTGGCTTTGGCCTTAACTTTCGCTCATGTACGCCCTACTCTCCGTCACTGCCATTCGTTTCGATTGGCGTCAGTTGCGAGCGCATACTAACATCTGTTGCGGCTGGTTTTGCCAATAGTCCTACCAATCCTTAGCCGCTAATGCCCAGACCACTCATTTCAGTCATAATGTATACCGCCATCGACGGCAATCGATCCCTACAAACCTTCCCGGAAACTGGACCTCGCTTGGATGCTACATGTACGTCGCGCTTTTTTCATCACGTTCAGGCCGTAGCAGTCCCGCTCCTATTCAATCGTTGCTTCGTGAAGTGCCCTGTGCTTCCGTGCTTCATGTTCATTACATCTCCTTCACCCCTATGTGCTTCCTGACTTGACATTGACATTTTGCATCGCAGTGATAACCTCGCTGCAGGACGTACTCTGAACGCTAATGGTTACACCAGCGGAGATTCCATGACCATCGAATCGTGCATTAACTTCTGTGATCAGAAGGGTTATATCTACGCAGGAACCGAATATGGGGTAAGTGCGCACCCAGCGCTATTCCTTCCTCTTCTTTCCATCCTTTTTCCTTTATTCGTTCTGGATCCCTGATCCCGAACCCGAAACGAAAGGCAAGCATTCCCATTCTGCAATTTTTCTCCTGTCCCGCGTTCCTCCTCGCCTTGGCATTGCGCCCTATTTTCTCTGTTTCATTAATAATTGAATGATTCTTTATGAAAGATTGATAATGCTAATCATTATTACTTCCACTAGGCTGAATGCTGTACGCCGTCCTCTCCAACTTACCCTCAAAAACCTGAAAAAGCTGATCAATTTCTCATTTCATTTGCTCATTTTCTTCTTGGTCTTCCCATCGTACCTTACTACCTTCCATTTCAAATTCACGCACATTCTTCACCCCTCGTACTTCTTTGGGCATAACTTCCCAAAACTATCCGGCCTTCTTACCTGCCTTTCCCTGCTGAGGCAACAATGCATCCCCTTTGTATCCCCCACCTATTTCCCTCTTTTCTTCACTGTCCGCGCGGTCTCTCGTTGTTTCTATTTTTATTTTTTTCTGATCGACAGATTGCGATAATTATATCAAGAATGGCGGCGAACAAACAGCAGACTCCGAATGCAACATGCCCTGCTCCGGAAATACACTTCAACCATGTGGTTCCGGAGGTCACCTCAACATGTTCTGGAGCGGGGGGCCACCCCCTCCCACCCCTGTCATCACTGAACGTTCCGGGGACTGGGTCTCTTTGGGCTGCTGGACGTACGTCTTTCCTCGGCATTCATATCAAGGATGCGAAGCTAATTGGTTCACTTGTAATTCATGATCATGAATTTGGGCTTGACTTTTAATGAACTTCGAACTTGCCTCGGCGATGACTCCTATCCTGCAATATATGGACTCATTTCGGGGTTCATTCGATGCATATTTGTAATATGACACTTCGGCTTCCATTTTGGCTTTGGCTTTGACGTTGATTTGTGGTTCTGGCGTTGGCTCTGATGATGGCTTTCCGGACGTTCTGTTGGGGTGTTTGCATGACTGCGTGTTTTAAATGATGTGGATGCGTGCGTTGTTGCGTTGCGCTCTACAGTGATGCAGTTAATGGTGCACCGCGCTCCCTGCCCGTTGGCATGGGCACGGATGGACCTGTTGATACGGAGAGCTGCACGACCGCCTGCTTCCAGAACGGATATCATCTTGCCGGAACGGAGTTTTCTGGGTACGTACGACCCCTTCACTTTATCAATATAACTCGGGATAAGGAATTGACCCGTAACGACATCATTTTCATTCCCATTTCGTTTCTGGGCATGTAGTGAATGTTGTAAGTGCTCATTCCGCTTCTTCGGAGATAAGATATAACTCACAATTATCTGGATATTTGGCAGATTGTGGTAATGCCCTCGATGCAGCCGCAACCAAGGCCACAGACACGGATTGTAACATGGTCTGTGCTGGCAATAACTCTGAGTTCTGTGGTGGTCCGAATAGGTTGAACGTCTATAACTACACTGGGACTGATTTGCCCACGAATCCTGGAGGTGGAGGCGGAGGTCCTTCAACTGTTTTCCCTGTCCTTGACGGTCTGCCAACCGGTTGGGCATATAATGCTTGCTGGGTGTAGGTCTTCTGTCTATCAGCATCCCACATAAGTCACTGAAAAATGTTGTATCTAGTGACAACGCCCATGGTCGTATCCTCCAGAATCAAATTCCCGATAGCCAGAGTATGACTGTCGAGTCTTGTATCCAGGCTTGTGTTGCTCAAAATTTCACTGTTGCTGGCCTCGAATTCTCTAGTGAGTTTTTTTTCCACGTTTGATTACAGGTCCGACGTTGACATCTTTCTTTAGCTCAATGTTGTGAGTTTATTATCCTTCCGCCGCGTACTTGATATCTAGATCATCATGCCTAGTCTGCGGTCCCAACCTTGTTGCTGGCGCTGTTATTACTGATGAGTCTTCTTGTAACATGGGATGCGCAGGTAACTCTACGTACGTAACACTAAGTTTCTCTGTCTGTCCATGTTCTGATGGTGGCTTTATAGTGAGGCTTGTGGTGGTCCTTCTCGAACCTCTGTCTATGCGAATGGCGACCTCACCGTCTTCCCGGTTCCGACCGCACAGACGACCAACTTGCCTGGTAATTTCAAGTATGCTGGATGTTTGCAGTGAGTTACACGTTATTTTGCATTGCTGGCAAAACTGGGATGTTGACGTTACTGACTTTTAAAAGCGAGGCTCAAGGTCGCCGTATTCTGCCTTGGATGCTCGAATGGCCTTCCAACAACTCTGCCACTGTCTGCATGGAACGATGTGCTGAGTACGGCTATCCCGCTGCTGGTGTCGAGGTTAGTTCTGCTCTTGGCCTCAGATTTGACTCCTTAGCTAATGATCACCTGTAGTTCGGTATCCAATGCTGTGCGTACCCAAACGCAAAAGTTGGGTGTCTTATACTGACTCTTTTCTGTAGTCTGTGGTGATATCACCGACGTTACGGACTCTAACGGTATCATTGGTGATGAGGCTGACTGCAATATTCCTTGCCCTGGTGACCCGGCTCATCTCTGTGGTGGTGGTGATCGTCTTAACTACTACACTTGGGAGGGTGACCTCAATGTCTGGCACAAGCCCGCTGTTACAGGTCGCTATGAGGCATGCTTTCCTCTGGACATATCCGTATGTGAGACTGATTCAGCTCTTACAGTTCTTCGGTAAGTTACATGTCAAGCCATTAAACGAGGACTTGTGTTGAGTCTTCTCACCTACAACTGTCTGCAGTTCCTGGGTACGTGGGCATAATTTGATTCATTTTTAAGGCACTCACGATGTCAACAGAGTTATTGTTCCTTTGATCGCTACTGTCGGTATCAACAACAAGGTTACCTTCCTTGAGAAACATGGTACAGGGTCTGTCCCTTCGCTACCTGTTCATGGTTGTAATATTGCTAACACCTATTCTTCAGTTTCCCCAACTCAACTGGTGCCTACGAACTTGATATTAGCTTGGCCTCCGACTTCTCCAAAGCGTGGCGTGAGATGCATGGCCTCAAGACTGATGTCTTCTGCGCTGGTAGCGTTATTCTCCCAGACAAGGCTGGACGACAACTCGACGTTGGTGGATGGTCCCTCGACTCAACTTTCGGGGTTCGCTTATTCACTCCTGATGGCGTCCCCGGAACCAACTCGACGAACGATTGGGAGGAAGATTATCCTAATCTCAAGCTCCAGGTTAGTGCCTCGTGTCGTTCGCTCCGATCAAAGTAGAATCTGATGGTGCAACTTCAGAGGGGCCGTTGGTATCCAACTGCTGCTGTCCTTTCTAACGGCTCTGTTCTTGTTATCGGTGGAGAGATTGGTAGCAACGACCGTGCTCAGCCTAACCTTGAAATATTGCCCAAGCCTGAGGGTGGTGATACTGTCATCGACCTCCCTTGGCTCCAGAGGACCGATCCCAACAACTTGTATCCTTTCGTTGTCATCCTTCCCAGCCAAAACATCTTTGTTGGTGAGCACTGGACGTACAGGAGCTTGACGAATATCTCATGCAATCCTTATAGGATACTGGAATGAGGCCCGTATCTTGGAACCCGTCAACTTCGAGACCATCAAGGAGTTGCCTAATATACCCGGAAACGTCAACAATTTCCTCGCTGGTCGTACATATCCTTTGGAGGGAGCAGCCATGCCTCTTCCTCAGCACGCTCCCTACACTGAACCTCTCGAAATCCTCATCTGCGGTGGTTCAACTGAGGGTGGAGGAGAAGCCAATGATAACTGTGTCACCATCCAACCTGAAGCTCCGGAACCGAAATGGGTTATTGAGCGCATGGTCAGTGTCATTGTGCCACGCTTCCATGGCGTATGACGCCGACTGACGGACTTCACACAGCCTTCGCAGCGTGTTCTTGCATGCATGGTTGCTCTCCCAGATGGTACATACATGATCTTAAATGGTGCTCGCCAGGGTGTTGCCGGATTCGGTCTGGCCAACGATCCCAACTTGAATGCGGTCTTGTACGATCCTGCTCTGCCACGGAATCAGCGTATGTCGATCCTCAATAACACGATCGTCGCTCGCATGTATCATTCCGAGGCTACTCTCCTTCCTGATGGACGCGTTCTCATCTCTGGTTCTGATCCTCAAACCAACAATCCTGATGGTACTCCCAAGTACCCTGAGGAGTTCCGCATTGAGGTATAGCGTCCCTCTCGTTATGTGGATCCGCCTAATAGCTTGGTCTGACCTCGTATTTTTCTGTCAATTAGGTCTATATCCCCCCTTACCTCGCTTCTGGTCTTAAACGGCCTACCTTCGATCTCCCCAACCATGATTGGGCTTACGGCGGACAGTTTACCATCGCTAATGTCCATTTGTTCCAAGGCCCGATGTCGAACATGCGCATTTCTTTGATCGGAGGTTAGTTTCTCTGGCAAATATATTTCAAGAACCCTTCCCCTGATCTTCGTTGTTCACAGCTACCTCAAGTACCCACGGAAATACCATGGGCGCTCGTACCATTTTCCCCGCCTTCTCCTGCAGTGGTACAACCTGCACTATCACCGCACCTCCTAACGCCGGTGTTTCCCCTCCAGGCTGGCACATGTTGTTCGTCTTGGACGGCCCTACGCCATCCGTTGCTCAATGGGTCCGCATCGGTGGTGATCCCGCCGAGCTTGGAAACTGGCCCAACCTTCCCGGCTTCACTCTTCCTGGTATCTAATCGAATAAAGGACTGAATGTGAAGTGCCGTTGAGTTTTTTTTTTCGTTTACCACCTCCAGGTTGATATACCTTTTGTCACGAATCCTTTGGCACCGTTATTGTTCGCCTTTTCGTATGTCTGAATGGTGTACGTCACCCATTTTCTGGTAAACATGGGACTCTCCGACTGTTGTTAGTTATTGTTAATATAAATAACCTCTCATTTTCTTTCTGTCTGAGCGAACAAGTGAGCTAGGAATCATCGCCCATTTGCGTTAACGGGACAATGGACCTAATTTCAAGAGTTACGGCAACGGGTGATTGAAGTTTCAGGGACCCACGTTCCGTTTGTCGACGACATCCCTAATGAGTGTATAGGCATCCCGACCCGTGAGACTCAATCATTTCCGCCAAAGCGGTACCTCGATCATTTGATAACATGTCGACCTTCCAGGTCCGACTTGTCAATCGTCATTCATGGATCTAAAACGTCGAAACCATATTCAACCTGCCGAGTTGTATTTTCATCCCTGAACTGATGCGACGAAAGCGCAAGCCGCCCCTTGGCCGAAGCTTCTCGGAGATGAGATGGAATCCCCGTCATTCCATATGCAATCCCAAGATTCTAACAAACTTTGGCCTTTTGATAAATATATACTATGTACACCTAACAAACTGTATCCGACAAGGTGAATAGATAACGCTTTAGATGTTGTAGTCTAGTCATGTTGAAGGTGAAGGATCAATTCAGTTGAATGATGAAATGGGAGAAAAGATATCACTGAATCCATAGCATGGTTAGAATACCACGAATGTCCGATGTCAGAATTATCCACAGGAAGACAATAGGTGACCTGCTCCGAAGGGCATACAGGGGAGAAAAGGAGCGACAATTTTAAAATGAGCGGTGTTGTAGTAAGAAGAGGTGATCTTCAGTAGGAAAAGATCATGAGCCAGGGGTTGAGGACAATCTGTAGAAGCGGGAATGAGAACCGACGCTATTGTGCCATAGAGTGCAAGGAATACTCACAGGGAAAAGAATATGGCCGCCTGTTGTGATCCTGAGATTGGCATGATCAACAATGGGCTCAAAGGGACAAAAAGTGGGATTCGGACACTCACGCAAGAGGTATGATGACAGCCCATGCATATCCTGGGATTTGCCACTCGAGTGGCACTAGCGGTGTTGTGAAAATGACCATAGTCGCGATGAGGAGGACGCAAACAGTGAAAATGGGCCAGTAACGCTTGAGGATTCTGGGAACTTCAATCCAGAAATTTGACCGCTCGACTTCCTTTGCAGTCGCACCCCAGGTAATGTTGTAGGAGAACAGGTGTGCGAGAAGGGCAGTTGAGAGGTGGAAGCTCAAACCGGCGAAGAAGAAGAAACTAGCTGACTGTCAACATTTGTTTTGACGACACAGAGACGATTGAACTCACAAGAATGGGACCCACATGAAATTTTCAAGGAGCGCCGACAGTAGATCGCGGTGCCCGATACGATATTCCAAGAGGGTGAATGCGAGATTACCAACCCCCGGGAAAACAACCGTGCAAGCAAGCCAGATCTCGAAACTTTTGAGATAGAACCCATCGACTTCGTACGAAAGCCCAAGGAGGAAGTAATTCAGGACCGAGAGTACGGCGGCGGCGGCGAGACCATAGTAGGAAAACATGTAGGCCATCATACTGATCTTGTAATGGACCGGAGCGTTCGACCAAAGAAAGATCCGTAGCTGCTTGTTGATGGGTCCAAGCCGATACCAGTCCTTGAGTGGGTTGAAAATGAGCTCATTACAACCTTCGCAGACAGATGATTAGTCCCATCATTATTCGGATCCATGATAATTTGAGGGGAGTGACTCACCGTAGGCGTATTTCTGCCACCGATTCAACTCATCATCAACAGTTAGCGAGACACCCTCCTTAAAGCCACCTTCCGAGTAAGTTGCCCATCGAATGATGTATCCTTTCAGCTACATCCGAATAAAATGCTGAGCGGACAACCTTAACGGACTGGAAGCTTACCTGAAGCCGAAGCGCCATATCAAAGTCCTCAGACACATTATGCTCAGACCAAATCTTCGAAGCCCCATCAGTGTCAATGAACGCCGCTTCCTGGAGAGCGGACCACCGAAGGAACGCGTTGTGGCCGACGAAAGGTGCAATTTCGCCGTTAGCACATCCGAGAGAAATGCACTTGTTGATACGACGGGTAAAGTGTGCAATACCGTTCTCAAAGTAATGGAAGGCAACCTGCATGACGTCTACGAAGGTCATCAACACATATATCTTAAGGCTAATGAAAGTACGTAAGGTATACCTGACTCGTGTTGGATGATGGCAACTTCAGGACATTCTGCCATTTCGCGTGCGGCATCCCTGAGGCAATCCTAGTTGCATGTTTTACTATTAGGCGTTCAAAAGTTTTTGGAATTCATGTAAAGGGACATACCTCAGGGACTACAGTGTCAGAATCAACGAGTAGGATAATGTCACCAACACGAAGCGAGCGCGCATTGCTGGCCCAAGGCTTCCACTTCTGACCTGTCGATTCATACATCTCTTCCATGGCCATATCAAGTGCTCGTTCCTCCAATGTTGCCGAGCTTCTGTCCTCAAGTTTCTCAGATGCTTCCAGTGCGAGGATGTGCTTCTCCATCAAGAGCGAGAGCTACACGAGAAGGGAGTAGAGAAGATGCATTCAATCACACGAGGACGCTCGGAGACGAAGGCAATCACCTGAAGACCGTAGTTCATGTTGGATGCTTTCTTGAACCTTCCTGCGCGGTTGAAACCATCCGGTTTATCACTATGAGGAGGTCGAGCCACCCAGCCGATGTTGTGGTCAGAGTAGAACTCGATGCGTTTCTTCCGTTCCTCTTCGTTGATAAGTTGAAGACCATCATCGTGTACGAAGATTGAAGAAGTTCCGCCTTGGCGAGCGTACGTCTGCATAGCTTTCTTGATATGGTAAACGGACTTGGCTCTGGATTAGGATTGAAACGTTAATTAGGTCAAGTGAACAGTGAGTTTTTGGGGATAAGAGTATCCAAACGTGTTGGCGTACATAGTGTCCTCCAAGCTCTCCTTATACACGGGCATCTCGATTGTGATGTGGGGTAGGCGTGAATCAACTCCGGGATTGGGAGAAGGCTTTTGTGCTGAGTAGCACCGAGAGTTCTCGTGGTATTGCGCCACGGGTCCAATTCTTCGAGGAAAGTAGTCAGCAAAGGCGAAGTTATCAAGACGGGGAAGAAGGAAAACTTACAACATTGAGAGGTTAGCCACGATTTGTAGTGCAAAGAACTACTCAACGACGTAAGATGGAAGCGATCGTCAAGATAAACGAAGTACCACTGACAAGTGCCACGCAAACCAAGAACGGCGCCGTAGCTAGAAGTGCGAACCGTTTGCAGCCGTGATCCAGTTTGAATTCCGCAAGAAGAATGGAGAGGCCACTAGCCACGAAGACTGGGTGGCCATAAATCGATTTCAGCCCGATACAAAGAGTCCGAGGGAACACTTACAAATGGAAAGGCCAAGGCCAAGGCCACCGTATACAGGTGCGAATAGTCGAATGGGACGAGGGGCTGGTCCATCTGAGCCCTTTTCAAGGTCAGTCTCTCCATCGTCTTTGGACGAAGTCCAACTCCAACCCAAGATCTTGAATGATCTTGACTTTTTTGTTTCCTTGCCTTGCCCAGCTAAGGTAGCTACAACTTCGGTAACGGCGACAGGAGAGGGAAGAGGGGGTGGGTATTTCTCATTGAGGTTGGCGTTGGAAGCAGTAGTGGAAGGAGCAACAGACGTGGCGACAGATGTAGCCACGGAATGGGCAATTGACCTTGAACGCCAAAGGAGCTTCATCAACTTTTCGTTGAACTCGCGACAAAGAGGAACAATGTGATTCAGTTCATCCGACCACACCACAAGGACCCGTTCGTCTCTCTGATGGATGCTCCCTCAGCTTGCACTATTAAGAGATCCGTAAATGACACTCACGATAAATGCTCCGCATTGTTCCTTGTCGGCATGTGGCAGTGCGCTGACAGTGTCGAGGATCTGGATGCGGGTGTTCGCATCGATATAGAAGGCGGGTGCATCATCAGCTCTGTAAAGTGAATTGAGACTGGAAAGCGGAAAACATCGAAGCAGACTTACGCTGTTGCCAATGCGGAATGTACCGCTGCACTTCGCACTTTCACAGCTACTAGAGGATTCAAACCTTGCACGGCAGCTTCAAAAGGCGCAAGGAAAGCGTTGTCATAGGGAAAGAGTCGGAACTGTCCAGGTTCTACTCGTATGCAAACACCCGCAGAAACGTTCTCTTCTGATGGCTTAAACCAGGCATCTCCTTGTGTCTGAAAATGATAGCCAAACTGTGAGCAAAAGGGGGGAGGCAAGCACTTGTAGAGGTTGCAGGAGCAAACATACGGAACGAAAGATATAGTGTAGGATGGCGTCGTAAGAGTCGTAGTCCATGGTGATTAATGAGCGAGGTGGCGACACCCGGGAGGTACAGTAGGATGTGAGTGCTTGTTGTCGAGACCCAAAAGAACCGCAATTAGGGCCGAGAGTTTAAAAGAGGATCTTCGAATGGGGATTCGATCATTAGGTGGACTTGTGGACGTTGGTGGCCGTGTGCGATGCCATCAGTATGAAAAGAGAATCTCGAATCCTCCGTATGGTGAGATCTCGGAAGTTCTATTCTTATGATTGGGGAATCCGACGGAACGCCCAATCAATCCTGTACACCGGTTACTTGACGCCCCGAATGCTTGAGCACTGGACGCCTCTGCCACGTTGATGTGATCGCTGTTTGCTGAATCCGCGTTCCTCCCACTCAGCCAGGCCGTGGGAGCAAGCTTCCAAGAACCTGCTGGAAGACATCGCTCGGAAGATCGAGAACCCCTTGAGGAATCCGTGAGACAAGGGCAATAAGATAAAAAATTGTCTTGGTTGACGGATATCTGTGCCTATTGCTCTATTAATTCTCATTCTCCGCACCAGTCCCAAACCTACGACATACCTCTGTCTAGAGGCACTTAAGGTTTGTGCATAGACGATGCTGTAGTCTCAGCATTTCTGTACGTCGCATGCCATGGTCATTGGTAAATTAGCCTGTCGGATGCTCATGCGAGATGACGAGAAGTTTCTGGGCCCATGTTTATCATGTCACTGTCAATTCACAACATTCGAGTTTCGACATTATTTCGATGTGGAGTTGGATGGAAGGTTCATCGTAAATCGAGCCATGGGCGTGGCCGAGACACTGTTCAATTGTTTATCTTTGTTGAAGACCGGATGTCGCGTTGAATGTGAACGTCCTGGCGCCATTCTGTCTGTCTCGCATAAACCAGGCCATTTACACGCATCAATCCACCAACCCGAGACTCCGATGGGTGAGAAAAGTGAGGGCTTTCTTTTCCGGTGCCTGGTCGGATCATACACTTAGCGGGGGCACGTGGTCAAGCTTCCTTGTCACCTGTCCTTACCTCGTTTTCCCGGGCACAGCCAACTGGCATCAAGACACGGCCGTACTCAAATTCCGTGATCGATATATTTAACCCCCGCTTCTATCTACCGCACGCCTGGACACTGAATCCTGTCTTCGACCAGATGCTCTGGGATTTCGTCGCGCTCCGTTTATTGCCAATCCCTTATTGGTCAAGTTCTGGTCGTATCTTCGACCCATGTTATGGGTTTTCCTGCGCCCTCATAAAGTTTCTGTGCCTCAAGCTAGCGCAAGCCTTGACCCAACCACCATAATCATATTTCCTTTGACACAGGATCTCGATGAAAAGTCCTCAAAATCCCGGACCGTGTTCATCAAGTAGGGATCCGATTGACTTGTCTCAGAAAATGATGTAGATAGGAACAAACGACAGAATCAGGAACAGGGAATCGAAGTGACTTGGTATGCCGTAGGGAGAAAACTACAATCCCAGGCATGACAAAGGCTCTGCTCGTTTCTCTACCTGCAAACACCAAAATCCCCACCCGCATAACCTGATCCTGACCCGGTTCTCGATTTTGGCCAATGCGCAAGCGGGTGATGACACCCCTGAGCAAACCCCGCTTTCCGAGATACATAACTTCCATTCGGGACGATCACTTTCTTCCATCAAAACACAGATGGAGGTGTCATGAATAACACACAGCATCACTTTCCATCGAGTTGTCTTCCTTTGCCAAAATTTCCCCTCGTGTTGCAACCGAAGGATGAGGAAAGGAGGAGAGTAATCCCCATCGGATTACTCCCAAGGTTCGGATAACTCTCTTGCGGCGTTTGTATAACGGATAGTTAAAAAAGAACTATCAAGGGTGCTCGCACCACTCGCCACTCAGAGAACAAAATTACCCTATCTGTTGACAGATGATGGCTTCCTGAGAATCTTGACACACAGATCGATCTTCCGTCAGAAGCGGTCGAATCCCACTAATGCCTTGAGCGCCTCGAGGCCAGGAACGGTAAAAGTTGTTGGGCAGACCTGGTCGCACAATCATCCGGCCTTGAGCCAATAATGGACAATTCGTTTGCGTCTTATAATCTCACGTCCAAGGTTCTGCTCCCTCGGCTGGTTCTCTAGGGCCACAGATTCACAAGGTCTATCGCCATGGCTCAGAATCCGACGGACTCCATCCAGGAAGCAGATAGACTTGCTCCACCCCAGCCCAAATTCGTCGTCGTCGACTTCCGACAGCACTCACACTCAAGGACAAGTTCCGCCAGGACAGCTTCGAGTACCCAGTCCTATGGAGAATCCCCTCCTGCGACTCCCCACAGTGGTGCGCATCCTACTTCCAACCCATTCTCACCCCCTGGCAGTGCTACAAGCCTCAATGCCACCTCGGAACAATTATCCCCTCAAGCTCCCCCGACTCAACACACACATGCCATGTCCTCCGACTCAATCATCTCTGCTCCAAGGAGTGGGATACATTCCGTCTCTACGAGCGTCGCGGATCTCTCACGAAGCTCACACTCCCTCTATGGTAGTCGGCCTGGTACTGCAGAATATTCCAATCGCCCACCGTCGAGTCGCCTGAGGGAGAGTTTCGCTTCTCCCAAGCCCCGCCCCATGACGATGTACAGCTCTGCTCAACAATCCTCGGTTAAATTCCAGCGGGAACGTCCTAAGTCCACGATGCTCTCTGCACGAGGCCCGATCGAGAAGTCTTGGATTTCTACACGTGATCCATATGCCAGGCTGGCCTACTTCCTAACCTATGGCGTGATGCTTCTTGGAGTCGCGGCTGGAGCTGTCCGCTGCTGGATTTCATGGCACGATACACCCATTTTGCCTGGTAATTTGTGTATGGTCATGGATGAGAACTTCGATTCCCCAGATGGTATCTTCGGAGAGAACGGGAAGTTCTTCCGTGAAGTTGATATGAGCGGATTCGGGTAAGGATTCATGGTGTGGTCGTCATAGTTTCACTAACAAGCTTTACTCTATAGAAATGGGGAGTTCGAGATGACGACGGCTTCTGAGAACAATTCTTACGTGCGCAATGGACGTCTTTACATTACGCCTACTTTGACTTCCGATGTCATTGGCATGGACGCCATTGTCGACGGCCACGTCTTCAACATGACGGACTGTACCTTCAACGTCACTCAAAACCTCGGTTACACTTCTTCATCGTCAACTCAGTTCGCCAATAACAGTACCATAGGCATGGACCAGCCTTTTGATGCGAAGGCGTACTACGAGGCTTGCTCCGCTGTTAGTAACATAACCAGTGGTCGGATCATCAACCCTGTGCAAAGCGCTAGAATAAACACAAAGAAGACTGCCAATATCCATTACGGCCGAGTCGAGGTTAGAGCCAAGATCCCCAAGGGGTTAGTTTCAGTTTGATTACTTGCCTCAGCTTTCGTCGATCGTCATGCTGACAGTTACTTTAGCGATTGGGTTAGTGGAGCATAGAAATGTAGTTTGATTGACGGCGCTAATGTTCGACGTGTTTTGCGGAAATTCTTAGCTTTGGCCAGCGATTTGGATGCTTCCAGTGGACAACAAGTATGGAGCTTGGCCTATTAGTGGTGAGTGTCTCCGTACTCATCTTTGACCACTTTATCGCCTTGCTTCGAACTTCGTCATTCGAACTTCGGGCATGAAATTCGAGCTGTCCTTTACTCGTATACTGCGTCCGGTACCTATGAATATCTGCCGTTCATGAGGTTCAAGGCTAGTCCACACATCATACTGACTTGGTTCTCATCATAGGTGAAATTGACATCATGGAATCTCGTGGAAATGACATTCGATATCCCAAACAGTGAGTCTGTCATCCCATTTCGCACCTGAAAGCAAGCAGGTTTCATGCTAGCCCTTGTTCACAGGGGTAGCAACTATGTCCGCGGCTCTCTCAACTGGGGTCCGGCGCCTCAATTAAACCGCGTCTGGAAAACATACGGTTGGTGGGCTCAACGTCGAACAAGCTACGGTGATGACTTCCATACCTATGCCCTGGAATGGACCAAGGACTTCATGTGAGTGCTCTTCGCCTCCTTTTCTGTTCATTTGATCTGGATTCCAATGTTCTGACACTCGATGACCAGTCGTATCTATGTTGATACGAGGTTGCATCATCTCTTGGATCTTAGGATTAAGAAGTCGTTCTGGGATAGCGGAGATTTTCCGCGAGTGACACAGAACGGGTCTGAAGCCATCATTTTGACAAACCCTTGGGTCGATGGAAGTAAGGCCGCTCCCTTTGATCAACGTCAGTCTCTCAGTCTCGTTACCACCGCCTTCTGTATCGCCCGCTAACCCCTTTCTATGTCCTTTCTTGTTGGTTCCGTGGTCGTCGCCCGTCATTCATTGTTTTTGGAATGTGCCTGTCCTATCAGCGTTCTATCTTATCCTGAATGTCGCTGTTGGAGGAACGAATGGTTGGTTCCCTGACGGCAGTGGGGAGAAACCTTGGTTTGATGGATCGAGTAGTAAGTGGCTAGTTTTCTGGTCTCCTATTCATCCAACCTATCTTTGATCCCTGACATGCCATTTAACATTGCCTTGTGTATTGGAATGAGACTGACCGACTTCATTAATATAGCTGCCATGGCCGACTTTTGGCGCGCAAGGAATCAATGGCTACCGACTTGGTCGGATGATCCAGAAGAACGCTCACTTGTCGTGTAAGCTCCCGATTTCATTTGATTTTTTTTTTTTTTTTCATGTTGTCCTTGGACGTATGTTGATCACATCAAATTGACAGTGACTACGTGAGGATGTGGCAGCTCTGTTAGACTAAAATACAGGCGTTCCTGTCCCTCGACATGCGAAATTTGGTCCCTGCATTGCGGTCGCAGAGCGTCTTTGTTACGGCTCGGGTTGACCGTACCGCTTCAAGCATAGTAGTGATGATAATTTTGGACTATGGACTGATTCCGGTGTGAACGATCACTCATTACAGTTTGTGCTCCTTTTGGTACATCACTGTCCTTGTTACGTTAATTTATCCCACATAAGTATATATGTGATATAGGCGTGGATTGCAGCTGGTTCAAGCGTGATTTGGCTTCGATCAATGCCTTTCTATACGGTATTCACCACCTAGTCTTATGAAATCTTGGCCATCATAGTATGAAGGTGTTCCAATTTACGGTACCTATATCGGTCGGGAAGCCATGGGTGAGTTATTAAGGTGGCTAATGAGGAGCTCCGAATTGCTGTTATTCGTTCGAGCTTATCGTGAGTGAAGAGGGGTGAGTGGCGCTGAAGCTGTGCGTTGTAAGTGACAGTGATTATCAGTGCGCAGTTGATCAAGCTCATGCATGGTGTCGTCATACGCAGCAGGAAAGACACTTCGTGAGTCTGACTACAGGAGACCATCCAGCCCCATCTCCTTAAGTATTCTACGCTCTACGCTCGAGTGAATTTGCACTTTAAACAGCAGGTATAAGGTCAACAACTTCATGACATTGTCGGGGGCATAGCTCAGTTGGGAGAGCAGTAGACTGAAGTTCTCATGTGTTCTAAAGGTCCCGCGTTCGATCCGCGGTGCCCCCATTTTTGGTTGCCGTTTGTGCAATTGCTTCCAAGAGATCATAAAGGTTTCAGCAGAACGGTACTTCTGTGTCCTGTGTCATTTAACTGTGATTCAGTAGACGGAGGCGATGTCAGCATTATACAAAGCTAACGCATTTTTATATTCTCCAAACGGACGTTGGAGCGGCGTTGACTTGTCTGTTGTATTCATCCTGGAAAACGTACGACGTCCGCCTCAGAGGTGCTCGAAGACGGTGTTGCGTTCGCGAAGGGCCGATCGATCACAGGATTAGGGGCAGCATTCGGTAAGGAATCACGTAAGTCAGCTTCCGCGAGAAGCACGGCATATGGTCAGCAGACGACTGGTGCTTCTACCAGGCGTGCGTTCATGTTCGCGCATTCTTTCTGGCTCTGGGGACGCGAGATATAAATAGGGAGTCTGGGTGGGAGAAGATGGACATGAATGCCACCACTGCACGGCACTGTCGCGGTGATCTCATGCCTCGTGCGTTTGGACGAGAGCCTTGCTATGAGTAGAGAAACACATGAGACTGGAAAAGAGGGGAGCACGATGTGGTGCCCTGCAACTGAGAATTCTTCCGCAGTCGTGATATGGACATGAGGTCACCAGTCCCTGTACCGGCAGGTTGGCCAACTATGGGGTTAGCCTTCGTTATGAAGCTACAAACGATCCATTCGTAGGTTTTGTGGGTGCTTTGTGTGTTTAATATGGATCCTTGTGGTGTCGTATATCAAGGGCCAAACAGTAGCTGAAATGCTAGAATTCAAGTGCCAGAAAATTGGGGGAAATTGGCAATTTCCACCAGATTCTGTCGCTTTGGTGGGTGATCCCCGAGTTGAGCGCTGATCGCCCAGAACGCAGAAAAAAAACGAGGCATGTGTGACTAAGTGCTTTCCTATTTCTTGTTCTCCATTCTAGCGAATCCTTTTCACAGTGGGACAGGTTTGACTCAATAGGCGGAACTGACTTTACCCTGAGCGGTAAGATGGTTCTGACATGCAGAGCCCTTTAGTGTAGTGTAACAATAGAAGCACATGAGACGTAGAAGGAACAAGGATGCCTTGATGTCGCTTATATGCAAGGAGAAAGCTGCATGTAATGGCTTCTCCAGGTCTTTCGACACGCCCTGGCCAGGAGGCTACATCTACTCGACACCCACAACCAATCTTCGTTATACTACTCTATTCCGGATACCCTTCCTCTACGAGCACCCACAAAGGCAACGCCCACAAACTCCAGCTCGATTCGTCGCGGATCAAGGGAGTCATCAGTGTGAAGATGGAAGTTCCCAGAGATTTCTACAGGACGCACAAGCATGAGCTTGTGCGCTACACGACTGCGGAGCTCTGCAAAGGGATTGTGTTTTTAACGTTTGTACGAGGGAAGAAGCAGATTACGATTCAGTTCAAGAAAGAGGAATTTGAGACGTCGAATGTGTATATTATGATACAGGAAATTGTGGGTTCTTTTTCACTTTATTTATCCGAATTTTTCTCCACTTTCAGTTTGTCTTGATCTATTTTCTTGGTGAGATAAAATACTAACCATTGTGCGATGATGCAGCAAAATTATTATCGGTCAATCGACTGGTCTGATGGTGGGGGCAACTGGTGTTATATGAATAGATCCAGGAAGCATCGGTATCTCAGGTTTATTCAAAGGCACAAGGAGGTGACGAAGCTCAAGGAGCAGCCATGGGCGAGGGTGGTGTTCGAAAGCGAGATCGAGTACGAGGAGTTTGGGCCCTTGGAGTACCGGTTTGGGAAGTGGAAGGGAAGAGAAGTTGGTCTGTATAGCTTTTGTCTTATTCGCGTTCCTGACGTGGAGAAGCTGATTGGCGATTTACAGACGTGTACAGAGTCTGGATGGACAGAGACATGCATTTCCTCGATCGTGCTATGAAAGCCTACCGAAGGCTACAAGGGATGAACTTAACATACGATGTCCTGGGACATGTCGCGGATGATGATGGAAATATCGTCGGAATTATGACTGAACCCATGTTGGGTCGACGCATCGAGTTACATGATGCTAAGCTTGTGTATACTTCGATGCGCAAGCTGACCGAGATCGGGTGGATATTGGATGCTCCCCATGATGGGAGCATGCTCGTCACGGACGCGGGCGAGCTACGGATAACGGCAATGCACAATGTTTTGGAGTTGCCAAAGGACCCACAAGAGAGGGAGAAGCAGATCAAGCGAAGGGAGGCGTTTTGTTTCGATTATGTTTTCATGGGTATGAAGAACCAATGCCCAAGCCAACGAATTCCATCGGCGACAAGAGGGAAGTTGACTTATGGTGTTAAAGTCATGGTGCCGCAATCGGATCCGGAGAGAATCTTGAAGGGGAGCGCGGATTGGATTGTGGAGAAGTTTGTGGATAAATTCGTCGTGGACGCAGTCGAGATTTTGAAGTTGGTAAGGAGTGGAGGTGTTAAACGATTATTGGAGGCAGATAGTAGCGATGAAGAGGGGGAGAGTAGAATTTGGACTGGGAATGGAAGACGTAGGCCCACGAAGAAGCTTCGAAGTCATGTTCACGCCAGGCAAAGGCCACCACTCAAGCCTTCATGGTTCACTAGGTACGAGACACCATTGCCCACGTTGCCTGTTGCCGAGGACGATCTTCCTTTGATGCCGCCACCAATCACCAATGTCCGGGAAAGCAATGTATTACAAACACCTCCACTTACCACTTCACCCCGTGTGAGTAGAGTTCCCAGTTGGATTCGCGATGGTCCCTGGCTCGAGCTTGCAACGTCGTCAAGATTCGAGGTCGTTGACTCGTAGGGAACATTGCTTCCGGGGGAGCACCGCTGATGAGGATTCGCGACTTATATTTACTTGGTTGTGTGCGAGGCCAGGCGCGAACCGCTACATAGCTCGACAACGGGTGGAGCGTACACAGTATGTGATTGAGCTTGCATTATGTAGTCGTTCCTGTACACCTGCATGATAAGACTTTGTAGATTAACCTGGGACACATAAGTTTGACGCTTGACCATGGACAAGGCAATAAGGTCGATAAGCCCTTGTAATAATGCTTACAAGGGCTGGTTCGAGAAGAGCTGACAGAGCTTGCTGGCGGAAATTTTGGACGGTTCAGTTGTTTATGGGTTCTGCTCGGCTACAGATCATATAAAATACTGAGCACCGGTTGTCCTTGGTGGGTTGCTTAATAATTATGTTGCATCTAGCCGTGCATGGCTCTGACGAATGCAGATGATAATGATTACACATCAGTCGAAGGGGTTGCTTGTATCTTATCGCAATTTACGACGAACCTATTGTGTAATGTACATCATGAACTAGGGCGCTCTGGTATCGAGTCCGCAACAACGACCATAGGAGGTTGTTGTCTGGGTTGTTGTGTCTCAGAGATCAGCGGTTCTCTTTCCCCCTCTGGCGGATTATAGCTATTCTTTGAGCGGGGGAAACATTCCGCAACATTGGTACATGAATTGCCTAGGGGCGCACTTACATTAGTGGGATGGGTCATGACCACCAGAAATTGGAATTGCACCCACGGATCGATGCAAAGTCAACAAGGAATCCTGCACATATCTGGCAGCACGCTGTAACGCAAATACCAACGGCACTGTCTGCCATCGGAAGAAGATGAAGGAAGGAAGAGAGTGTAAAGCTCCTGTGAGGAAGCAGCAGTGTGGAGTAGAGTAGCCATAATCTAAGCGAGGGTCAGCAGCCATTATTTGTTGTTGAAGCTGATGTACAACAACTCTTTATTTGCTCTCAAGGGTGAAGGACAACACAGACGCTTGCTTGAGTCTTGTGAGAGCGCGACTGGTGTTGAGCTCAATGAACACCATCCACAACCACGGCCCACGTATACGAGGCGCTGCTCTTAACGTGCCAACGGGCTCTCGACGACCACTCTCACGTAATAAGCAGTGGACAGCACCGGACACTTCGTCGAGGAGTGCTACCAATGCACCGGGCCATGTAGACGGCGAGCGATGGGAGAGAGGTGGTGGACGCGGAGGACCTAGGGGAAGAGGACGTGGAAGAGGAGGTCGCAAATTCCCGAACCAGACACTCAGGAATCCTGTGATAACGAAGCCGAAAGAAGTTGCACCAACCCAAGAACTTGATACACATACCGATGTCGAGGAGGAAATGGAGGATGTTCAGGATGACGCTAGTGAAGACGTTTATACTACGGATTTTGAGTTTCCGGACATCAATGAACCAGAACTAGAGACCCAGGAGGAGCGAGAACGATTTTACCAAGAGGTGAGTAAGGACCGTCCTATCGTTGCGGCAATTCTGACGCTTTCGATTAGTTGGTTAAAGCGCGGGAGGTTGAGAGGAAAAAGGCTATCGCAGAAGGGAAGATGGACGATCCCCTCGTACCAAAGCGCCTGGAGGATGCCATCACCATGGTTGGAACTTGCATGGATATGTGTCCTCGGTTTGAACGGTATAGGCGAGAGAGGGAGAATAACTTGTCTGAATGGGAAACAGTACGTCCCATCTTTGCTTGAATCCTGTATCCAAATCTACGCTGATCCGCTTCTAAGATTCCGGGTACGAAGCGCGTGGATCACAAGCGAGCTGTCAAAATGTATGAACGTGCCGCTGGTGATAAGACTCTCCCTTCGGACTTGCGGCCTCCTAAAGTTCTCAAGGTTAGTGTTCAAATTAACAGTAACTGCCCTCAATGGGAAATGCTGACAACAGGACAGAGAACTCTGGATTACCTGTTTCATGACCTTCTTCCTCGTGGTGGTTTCTCGCAAACCTACACCTTCATTCGTGATCGTTCAAGGGCCGTTCGGAATGACTTCACAATGCAGCATGAATCCGGTCCAATAGCGATCGAATGTCATGATCGCTGCGTTCGCTTCCACATTCTCGCGTTGCATTTCGAAAGGGATAAACCCGGGTTTTCAATTGCTCTGGAAGAGCAACAACTCATGAACAGTCCGTCCCATCCTCCTTTTCATTTCTATTAGTACTGACTACTCCCTGACAGCGTTACAGAGCTTGAAAGAGTTCTATGAAGAACAACGCGGCCGTTATGAATCACCAACTGAACTCGAAATGCGAATTTATCACCGGTTGATCCACATTCGGGATCAGAAAGAACGCCACGAAGAAATACCCGAGCACATTACCTCACACCCTGTCTTCAAACTCACAACCCAGTTCCGTCTGCATGTTCAGAAGAAAAGCGCGCCGATCTCCAAAGTGTCTCCACTCGTCGTTGACGCGGAAGGAATGGAGATCTTCGGTCAGCTGGCAGGCGTGTTGCGAGAGCAGGGAAGTGTTGTCATGATCTATCTGGTGGCTTGTATCCTTGAGCGTTTGTTTGGAAAGGACACCATTGAGGATATTGAAGCCATTCGTGGCGACCTCAGTTTATCCGATATTATTGATGGGAAAGCGGTATATCCTCCTGGGCATGATATGGAAATAGGTGAGGAAGAAGAGGACATCAGGTATGGAGAGGTGGATGATTTGGAGGAATCCGCTCCAGTGGAACCCCAACCTGAGCCTACACAACCACCTGCAACTGTATTCGGCCTCCCAGATGGGCAACCCTCAATATTCAGCCAGTCGTCGCAACCAGCACCATCTGTGGCAACATCCGCCTTCGCCTCACTGGCTAGTGCCTCCACTGGAGCCACCAATGTTTTCGGAGGTGGGACATTCGGGACGACATCATCCTCAGGTCCAACGTCGGTTTTCAGCAATGTATTCCCATCGGCTCCTAAGCCTGCGGAACCAACTGCCGAGACAAGGCAGGCACAATCCGTATTCAAGTCGCTGGGGAACGCACCTCCATCGGGTGCCGGCATGTCACCATCCCCACAACCGGCACGTAGGTCCCTGGCTGACGCACCTCCCATTGGAGATACCACTCATGAGGTATCAGAGCTCTCTAAGTCGCCCCCACCCTCAATCTTCGGGGTGTCGTCGTCTGCGTTTGGTTCCAGTATGTCATTCGTTATGCCAGTTGGTTCATTTTTTCTAATACCTCAAAAATTAGGCTCTCTTCAGCAACAAACCAATGGGGCATTGAAACCCGCGACAGCACCGGTGCATCCCTCCACATCCTTCTTCGGCACACCTCCCTCACCTCCATCTTTTCCCATACCTCAACCCTCTCAACCTCAATCCCAACCCAAATCTGAAGCTGCCAAGATCCCCTCATTTTTCAACACAACTCCCTCCAAATTAAACCCTGCTGCGCCATCGTTTGCGCCGTCATTCTTTGGTGGTCCATCACAACCTACGGCAGCCACCGCAACACCTCCGACCAGTGTTCCTGCTACTGCGCCTACGACTAACGGCGCAACATTCCCAGCATCCAGCGCATCAGAGGCGGATGCTGGCGCAGCCACTAGTCCCCCATCAGCATTTTCTATACATACGGCTCCGAAGTTGAGACCACGAAAATCGAGCACCCCGCCTCTTAGAATCGACACGAATGTTACACCACCTGCGCCGGCACCACCACCGGTCCCAATACCCATCCCCCCAACGCCTAAACCACAGTCCTTAGAATCACAACCCACCCTTGTCCTTGACTCGCCTACTGCACCACCTCCACTCAAAAAGCATGTACCTATATCCCTCCCATCGACGCCTTCATCCAGTATCGCCATTCCGCATCCTATCCTCGGGTACTGGAAAAGTAATGCCCCCTCGCCCGTGACACCTCAGGCTAGTTTGGGTGGAAGTAGAAGTGGGTCTGTGTTGGGTGTATTAAGTCCATTGGAAATGCCATCGCCGAGCACATCAAGTTTGGGCTTTGTGAATAATTTCTCGCCTAGGAAGCTGCCGGTGAGAGGCGCCAGCAGTCAGACTTTGCTCACGTCGGCGTTGTTTGGAAAAGATAAGGGAAGGGCGCTGGAAACACCTGCGGCTGTGACTCCGCCGGCGCCGTCTGTGCCTTCGACATCAGTGTCCACAGAGACAGATGCAGTCCCGACTCGAGAGGAGTTGAAAGCTAAAGCGCGTGCGTTTCTAGAGAAGATAGTTTTGAAAAAGTCGTGGTTGAAGTGGAAGAAACGGTTGGCAGGTATCGTGGCTTGGGCTGAGGCTGTTGAGCATTCTGACGCTTATCGTGCGAGGCTCAAGTCGCTTCAGTCACTCAAGGCGGTTCGTGCTGGGGCTATGGAGAAGCGTAGGCGAATGCCGTCTGCTGAAAGTGAAAGTGTGATGGGGGGCGAGAGTGCGGATGGGTCACCGAGTAAGAAAAGACAGAGGAAGAAGCGGATTTCAAACGTTTATCAGGAACCAAAGACGGATGAAGAGATAGCGAGGAGATTAAAAGAGAATCGGGAGGAGAACCTCAAGCGGTGGGAGCAGGGATCGTACCTCAATATTATTCGCACGCATGTTCATGCGAAAATGAGAGCACGGAAACCGTGGAACGTGTGGCTGTCGGTCAATCCGGAGGATAATGCGAGCGCAATCTGGTTGCAGACCAAATTTGGTGTACCAGAGTCGGGGAGGTGGCTTCCAGAATCGATTTTCGAGATTCCTTTGTTCCCCGACCTGGACCAGCCTCGGGAGAAGGCAAGGACAAATGGGAAGGGAAAGCAGAAGAGCGGTGTAAGGGAGGATTGCAGCACAGGGTTGATTGTTTTCGAGTGTACGCCGACAGATCACGTTCAGGACGACATCGAAAAGTATGTTCGCCTGGTCTTTCTTTCTGGTGGCGAGTTAACGACGACTGAATAGGAAATACTGCGTTCTTGACGACTGCTCACGACTTCGCGACATCATTAACGCCCTCTCGCCAAAACGTCATTATATGCCTTCATTACTGATACTGACTTGGGGCACCGGCGATACATCCCAAGCAGAACCTGCGCCTGATTTCATGAACATGGTTTGTGGATTGCTACCCTGCCACCATTTTCGTCGTCGCTGACATTTCCTTTCTGATCAAGGTTAAGCAATATGTAAACGAGTCAATCCTAGTGGGGTATGCAACACTAGGTATCACTGTCACTACAAATCTAGAATCGGCACTGGTTGGAGTGCTGCGGGAAACCAAGTTGGACCTTGAGGGGCGGTTGGTAAAATTAACAACTGTTCAAGGTGCGTCTCCCCTCCATTCGATCACTTAATTGGATTGTTGAGGCTGGTGCTTAGGCATCTTCAGTACGTTCGAAGATGACTTTAACAACTTCCTCATTGAGTGGCTCGATAACTGCTCTGCCAATGGATACTGTGGGTTACCGCGATGTTTTTGCTATGCAAGCACCGGCTGACAGACGTGGTAGTTGATTGGTATCTCTATGGACATCTCGTTCAAGCAACGATTGGGCTATTGAACAAGATGGGAGCATTGGTTTCTGTGATGTTGTCGAAACCAAAACGTGACCTCCTTCCGAGTTTTGACGTCACGGCCCTTCGCGACAGCTAGTATGTTGACCTACCAGCGATTCCCTGCACGATATCCTTACGGAGTTCCCTTTAGCACTATGTATGAAGCCGCCTTTAGCTGGCTATCACGTATCAACAACGATGGTGATACGGAAAGTATCATAATAGATCTGCAATCCCATATTAATATCGGTCAAGGTACGCTCTCGTCACCTCCCGTCCATCCCATACAATTCATTCAAACAATCATGCAGAATTCCCTGCCAGAACATTCATCCAGCATCTCCTAAATCTGACCGTCGTCCGGACCGAAAAACATGCTAATACCGGGCCGCAAGAGAAACAGCACATACCCCTCATCGATCTCAAAGCCGCCTCCGAACTATTTGAATCTGCGATTCAGCCATATCAGGAGAGCCTAAACCTGGCACTGAACATGAGCATACGGAGGTCACCGAAGCGGAGAGGGGTGTCGGAGGAGACTGAAGCTGCTTCGTACGTTGCTCCCCTTTTGTAATTTTTACCAAGACTTGACGTTGCTTCGTAACCCCTCCACAGACCAGAAGCCAAGCGCGTGAAAATTACACCATCAGTCACTTCGACTGCGGCGGAAATCAGTCCACCTGCAACGCCTTATATAAACGGTCGTAATCACTCGCCCTCGCCGAGCATTGTCAGCAGCACTTCTATTGCCAACACAGAAACACCAGCTCCTGGCTCTGCTTCTGCCTCCGTTTCCGGGACGCCACCTCAGCAGATTACAGTTGCGATGCTGCGTGCATTGACGAGGGATATGAAGATGAAATATGGCTCTACCGGGAAGCGTGCCCCTTTTACTCCATCCTAAAGTCGGATGATGAAAAAATATAGTCGGTCCCTCTCCTGTAGCGCGGGTTGTATTGTCTGGTGATAGAATATTGGTGTTCATAATACCCTCTTTCTTTTCTATTCATATTTCCATTTTCTGCAAGGATAGGCTATCCATATGTATCAATAGCTTTCTGCATATTTATTCAAACGTCGGACGTATTTCTGGAATTTCATTTAAAGATGGAGCCGGAGAGCCTTAAGCCAAAAACCACACTACCATACTACGTACCACCGAAAGTAGCGGGGTGGATTATACACACAACTAACGGGTTGGATAATACATACAACCTCATGGGCACTTCGAGTACAACATTGCAGCTTCTTACCTAAATTACACCTACATGCCTGTGCAAAGGAGGAAAAGAAAGGGGGGAGACAGGGAGTGTGAATACAATGAAAGGAAAGAGAGAAAGAAAATGTAATAATACAACATAACGCAAGGAGAGTCGAGGGAAGTGGAACGTCCGTAAATATCGGGCTTAAAAAGTGGTTCAGGTGAGAGGAGCTTAAGAGAAAGCTAAAGCGACCCAGGTGGCCACAGCGCCCATAGTGACAGCAGTCACAGTCTGGGCAGCGATAGACGCGAATTTGCGAGCACGTTTGCGAGGTGAAGGCCGATCGAAAAGAGGTTGATAAACCTGGAATTCGACGCCATATGGTTGTGATGGTACTGCCGAGGACATCGCAACGTCACCATTCGCAAGGCATTCGTATTGACTCAACACGGGAGAGGTGTGGGTTTCGGCGGTGGAATCAGGGTCTCCCTCGTCTTCGGCGCTACGCTTCCGCTTCAATGAAGTGGATGCGGTGGTCTATACATATTTCGCGTGAATATAGAAAGGAAAAATTGGGTAGAGATACAAACCTCTCTAAGAACAGATTCGCGTAGCTGACGGAGAGTTTCGAGTTCGGTTTTGACCTCTTGCTCCGTCGTGCTTTGCAGTGTTTTCATTTCTATATCCGGAGTACGGTGAGCAAAATCAGACGAAGGAGCAATATAGGCGGAGGCGTACCTTCAACGAGGCCTCTCAAAGTATCTAAATACCTCTGTATCTCTTGTTTCTCCTCCTTCATCGCAACATCTTTCTCTAGTTGCAGTTCTTGATTCTCTTTGTCGGTCTTTTCAATCCTTTCCGTGCACTCGCCAACCTTCTTTTTCAACTCGTCCAGTTCCATCTGGCCTATCCCTTGCTGGTCCAGTAAATCGTCGATCTGCGCCTGAAGGTCTGGTACGTCTCCATAGGTGATACTCTCAATCTGGTCCGCGAATAGAGTGTATTGTGTGTTCATGTCGTTCATCTTTTCTTCGATTTCGTGGAACTTGTCGGTGACGGTGTGCACGTTGGCGTTGAATTTGGACTTGTACTTTCGTCGCTGGACCTGAAGGTCGTCGATCTCGTCCTGCGTATGATGGGAGCAGGTGAGTAAGGGAGCCGAAAAGAGGCGAGGATGCAAAAGGGAGACAACAAAGGTAAGTGGAAATGAGGTTTTACTTACCTGAAGTCTCGTATACTTGGCTTTGAGCTCCTCGCACTCGACTTTGGTGACGAATAACGATGGATCTATCACTTCTTTCTCTCTCTCCTTTTCTTTTGTGACCGAGGGAGGTGGAGAAACGCTTTCACCCACAGCACTTTGCTCAGCCTCGCGGACTTCATCATGCTGCACAGCAGAAGGCATATCCACAGCACCATTAGAAGAATGCACGTTATCAGGTGGAGTAGCAATAGGCTCCGACTCCGAGGAGGATGATGATGACGAGGGATAATGGGACCACGCGCCGACAATAAGGGGTTCTTGTTCCGCTGGTGGAGGTGAAGGGCTGGCGAGATCCATAGGTGATTCTGATCGCGAGCGGTTGCTATCGTTAGTATCGTTGGGAGCATCGATAGGAGGAAGCCTGAAGAAGTTTTCTGGAAAGTCGATGCTAGAGATGGAAGGATACCGTGGGAGCAGAGGGAAAGGAGACGAACAGTTGGTTGGGAGGGACCAGAAGGGAGGAAGGTCTGAGGGAGAACCAGAAGCAGGAGAAGGCGACGGGGAGGTGGAATGGATGGGAGATTGCCCCTCTAGCCTCGGTGAGGATTGGCAGCGGGGAGGGCTAAATGGGATGGAGGGAATAGAAGTGGGTGGTAAAAGACGTTTGAGGGCTTCAAAAGCACGACTGAGATGAAACTCGGATTTAGATGATGAATCTTTCTGCGGTGTTGGAACAGTAGGTGCGGAAGATACTGGTCGAGGAATCTCCTCTACATCCGAATACGCATCAGACTGGCCATTGTAAGCCTCGTCAGATGAGGACGACGAAGGAGAGTGGAGACCATATCTGCCAGAATGAGACTTGTTACTCATAGAGGGAGAGGTGTCAGGAACCACCAAGGGCTTGATGGCGGAAGAAGATAGACCGTTGTAGAGGAGTTGGACCCGGGCGACGACGGGCTTGACCATCTCTTCGTTCCTACCAACAGACTTTCCAAAAGTAATGATGTCTCCGTCAGAGAGTGGTGTTGGGATTTCAGGCTCCAACATCCTCGATGAAGTTTCACCTGGCTTACGGATGTGCGTGCCATGGTGAGAGTCGAGATCGATGAGATATACCTGGCAGCTATTAGCGAGCTGGTGATGCGAGCTAACGGAAGCAAAGGCGCATACATTTCCACTGTCCGAGAATGCAATCTTTGCGTGCCTACGGCTCACAACCGCACAGCGGAACATGGCCCTGCCTTTCTCCTGATCCAGTGACAGAGACTCGGTCTCAGTGCCTGGCCGGCGGCCGATATGGACAGTGGATGATCTATCTCTGTTAAAAGTAAGAACACGGGCATCGCCTTCGTCTGACTTCTCAATGTGCAGTGCAACACCTGCACATTACATCAGGCGGCGAAAGAGACAGCACAGCGATAAGAGCATACCAGTGACGGTGCGGTGTGGATAGCGCGGGGAGTCTCTGGACTTGATACGAGAACCTAGATACTGGATATCATCATCTATCATGGTGGCTCACTACAACACTTATATTGGACTGGACGATGAGGACCTGGGTGTGGAAAGAAAGCAAAGCGCCATGTCGCCTCACTTGCCCCTATATACCTTCCCCGGCCGGCACCGAGCCACCCCCTGCCTTTTCGGCTACATCCCGGCCTCATCTGACTCATGTGTTTTCTGCTAAATCTTTTATTCCTTCAGCGCTGCGATGCAGCTGCAAGACTACATTTAACTTATACGTCGAGTATTAGTAGGCGTAGACCATGGGGAACACACAATACTGCTTAGAGCAGAAATAATGTGGGCTGGGTAAGAAGCTGATGCACATCGTGCGCCATCAGATATCATGACGTGTGACCAGTGGCAAATGATGACTGCCATCCAGTGTGTAAAACATCACACTTACCAAAAGCACGGCGACATTATATCGCTGCCCACCCTGTACACATCCCATTTTGCTTCATGGTTCATCTTTGTGAGCAAGTAGCTCGTCTCATGGCCCGTTCTGGAACCTTGCATCACTTAGCTCGGATTGCCCGTGAAATTTCCGGTGCCTCCATCTTTATCTCCTACTGCAGGGCCAGTGCAAGATCATTTACAGCCCCGCCTATGGAGATAGTGACTGACGCCAGCAATCCTCGGCCCTTCTATCCGCGTTCCGATGCTCTCTGTTCCCACCTCAATATAGATACCTCCGGGTCCATCAAAAGTGCGCATGTTGCTTGGGCCGTCCCCACTCCTCTTACCAATTATCATCGAGGTCTTTGCCTGAAAGTCCTGGCCACTACCTCACTAAAGAGGATTTGATACCCATCTGCTTTTGCAAGTGGCTGCCCAACTAATGCAACCCGAACTGACCCAATCTCCTCTGCGGGGCCTTGCGATATCAGCAAGCATACCCTCATCGAACTCGACTTCTGGCGACACGCCAGCGCCCCAGCTTGAAACCTCCCTCCAAGCCTCCAGCGATGACACATTGATCGATCCCGAAGAACTCAAGCTTCCCAAGATCTCATCACTTGTCATTGTTGTTGTTTGCAATCTTCTCCTCCAGGTGGGTGCGCCATAGGCTTTCCTTCATCGTACGATTCAACAACTTTCGTGACAGCTCTCCTTCTTTATTATCGTTTCCTCTTCCAATGAATATGCACAACATCTCGGTGGTGACTCGACTTTTTCTGGTGTTGTCATCGGAATTCCGACAGTCATCTCCGCATTTGCTTTAATTCCGTTGTTACGGTATGACAGAGGTAAGCACCTCACCCCTCTCGCTTAACCGTGACCGATGAGACCTTACGATCCGCTCTGCTCCCAGGAGGCTACACAGTTCCTCTCAACGTGAGCTGTGTGGCATCAATCCTCGGCCATGTCCTCTACGGTTGCGCGTACCGAGCCGATTATTTATATCTCATTCTGATCGGGCGTATCGTCAACGGTTTTGGGTTCACGATGTGGATGTATTGCAAACGCTACTGTTCGGACGCTCGAATAGTCGGCGTTCGTCGTCGTACCACACTCGCGAGCTTCCTCGTTATAGGCCAGGGACTCGGTATGAGTCTCGGTCCGTTCGCCGGTGGTCTTTTATACAAAGTTGGGTTCAAGAACTCGGTATTCAACGGTTTCACCAGTCCAGCGTGGACTATGGCCGCCCTATGGTGTTGCTTCTGGGTCTGCGTTCGGATATTCTACGTCGATATCCCTCCGGACGCCAGATACCCAGATTCTCCAAACCAAACCACCACAACCTCACAGTCCACTCCCACCCAGACGGCACTCACCGAAGCTATATCAGGCGAAAAAACCGATCCGCCCAAAGACACTCCCACCTCCAATCCCGCACCACAACCAGAGCCGAAATCAAAACTCTCCTTCCTCAAGAAATACAAAATGACTCCCGGTCAATGGGGAGCCCTCGTGTGCATGTGCTGGTTCGCCATGACCTGCTTCTTCATCCTCGGTGCCTGGGAAGCCAACCTCCCCGTCTTCGGCGTAACCACACCCCAATTCCACTGGTCACCCACAGCCGCAGGCAACTTCATCGCTCTCGGCGGAATCACAGCCTTCCCCTTCCTCATCCTCAACGTATTCCTCATCCGCCGCATCGAGGACCGCAAGATTCTCGCATTTGGTTCTTGTCTCGGCTTTTCCGCCCTTCTAGTATTCTTATCGCTTTTGAGATCGGGGAAGATCAATTATGCAAGTGTGTTTGTGTGTTGGTGGGGTGTTGCGCTTGGGTTTAATATTGCGACCACGGTTCCGGTTAGTTTGTTGAGCAAGCAGTTGCCGCCGAGTTGGAACAGCTGGTTGTCTTTGGCAATTCAGTATAGTATGTATACTGGACGTGTCTCTGGTGCTGTGTGGGGTGGGAGTGGTGTCAAGGTTGGGATGATGGTGTATACAGGTGTAGAGATTGCGTTGGTTGGTATTGGGATGGTTATGTTCATGGTTTTGTGGGATGATTTGAAGGCAAAGAAAGGGTGATGACTAGAAGGTGCATTGGTGAGGTTCATATACCAATTCATAAGTGATACTAGTATCAGATCAATTATGTGGGATTAGAAATGATAGCCTTTTCTTCAACTCTGAAAGAAGGGTGTAAGGAATCTAGGGTTAGTGTACAACAGTCTTACAACTGCAATCTCTGTGCCACTATCTGCATAGCCAGTCTTTCATCTGCCTCAGTCCTCCAACACTCTTGTAGAAGGGGCCAGATGACATCCTGACCCTGGATGGGTGGGTCAGGGTCCCCAGGCCTCATTTCCTCCATTAAAACATTTATGGTAATGCTAGCATTGTTGTAGCCCTGATATGGCACTTTATTCATCCAGATCTGTCATATATCATAGTAAGTGCAATGACTTAGAGGACAGAGAAAAGAGGAGGGGACTGCAATTGCATCAACATCAGTAGCCTTCAATGGAGTCACTTCCCTGCACAATGGCTCCAGAGCCTGATAGGGCCCATCAAACCTTGGGTATCTGGATGTATATTAGCATAAACCAAGCTTGCACACTGGTCCAACAGTCCAGACCACATTCTCTCGATGAAGATACTCAAGGCCTCAATCTATGCCTTGTAGCCATTCATCACAGTCCCAAAGTTTTGTGGATAAGCATCCAGCTAGACAGAAATAACAGAAACCCACTATGAGCATTTTATCTGTTTCTGTATGCCATTTGCAGTATTCTTTTATTGCACCATGGTTGCAATAAGGAGAAATGAGAGTAGGACAACCAAAGCCCAAGCTCCTGGGAAAGGCTAAGGAACTTGAGGATGTTTGGGTGGTTCAAGACACCTCATACATACACCCTACAGTCCAAATGCTTTCCAATGGCATCAGATAGTGAGACCACTTTGTGGATCATTGAAGCTAACTGATCTGTTGGACAACCTCAAGATCAGGAGGTGCTGCTAAACATTCTGCCCACAATTTATGGGTAGTCACAAGACCTCACTTTCAGTGGTACATAGACTACAAGGGATTAATACACCTGTTAAAGCAACAGAACTTGCAGGATATCCAGCCTAATGGATGGAGAAACTATCTGAATTTGACTTTGAAGTGATCTATATACTAGGGACAGAAAGTATCCTCTTTAATGTCCTCTCCCACCTATACTCCAATGAGAGGTCAGAAACTGTATGGCTCCAAGCAAATACACCTTCCATGATAATAGATGTTGATAGGATGCTGAAGCATCTGGTTACAATACCCCTGCTTGTTAGGACAGAGGGCAAGGTGGAATTAATGGTGTTGATAAGATATTGCACCCACAGCGCAGAAGATAAGTTACATTTTGTCCTCTCAGAGGAATGAATGGAAGACAGAAGTGACTAGGCACTGAAAGCACTTAAGTATCCTGTTTCAAAAGCCAAGCATAACAGTACTATCACAATAAGCAAAGAAAGGGTTACCATACATCTGCTACCAAGGCAAAATGTAGAACATGACAAAGGGGTAAAAGTACAAAGTAAGCAGAAGTCTTACTTAACAATTAAGATTTCCTTCTGGTCAAAGGAAGGCTGTTACAAATATTTACTCTAAGAACACTGAGAAGACTGATAAGGCCAAGGAGCAACCATTTAAGAAATAGGAACTGATAAGGCATATAATAGTAAGCTTGGCAGTAAATAACAAAACTTAGGCAGATACTATATTAGGAGATGTATGGGAAAGTGGACAAAGCATGCTGGTATCACAGAGTTTACTTTTCCTACAATGATGATTTGTGATGACAAACTTACCCTTCTACATTTAGACACTTTATTTCTATATTTGGACTAGGTATAGATTTCACTCCTTCTCTTGTACTTGTATCACAACAATTATGCTCACTCCTGCAGACTTTCATCTTATGCCTTATATATTTGATCTTTTTCTCTCATGTCTTATGACTTATGCTTTTCTTTTATATACCTCTATCCTCTTATCATCTTTTATATTACATTTGATCTACTTCCTTAAGTAGTCATCTGGACTCATATATGTATACTGCCTGGACATGTAGATTAGCTAAGTCTAGTCTTACTGTTGTGTTACCCCTCATACCTTAACAGTGTTATCTCTCATTTAAGTCAATCATTAAGTATCTTTATCTTATTACTCTTGTGAAAGCTTTTCTCTTGGCTTCTTGTCAATGCTGATCCTGCAGAGCATGTGATTTATAAAAGTTTACTGCCTAGAGACAATGTAAACCTCCACTCAAGATTAAACAGAGTAGCTCATTCAGACCCAAATGGGACAAGAACTCCTATTCACCCTTCTTACAAGGATAGATCCTAACTTAGATGTTGTCCAGTCAAAGAAAAAATCTTGTAACATCTTTATTGAACCTTGTTCATAGGCATTTCTGCTTACATCCAATCTCACAGATTGTTTATTACCTTTGCTAGACAAAGTACAACTTGCTTGGCCCTTCTTATTGGATGACTATAATAGGCAACTTTGCTATAATATTTAGAAGAATGCTCAATAAGTATTTTTTTACTATCTTTACCCATGTCCTTCTATTTCCTGTCTTTCTGGAACACACTTTAACAGACTCTTGAGTATGGAAGGGCTAACTTGGCTGGTTCAAGTCCTTCAGAAGATCAGGTTAGACAACCTCATTGATAGTTATGTATTTTCCAACTTTCATATCACTTTCTTGTATTCCTGAAGTGTGTTATAAACTTCCTTTCATGTCCATTAAACTCTTGGAGCCTTGGTTACAACCTGGATTCTATAGATTGTATTTAGTTTCAACTATTTTTCTTTCTCTGTCAGACATTTCCTCTTGCCAAATATCTGATCCATCCTTGTTCTTTCCATCATTTTCCTTATCTGATCTCAGTATCTGACTATCTTGTGTTTTTTTTTTTCCTGTTATCTGAGTTTTTTTCTCTTTATCCTTGATTATCTCTCAGATATCTTGATTTTTCCATTATCTGATGTCTACCTTTACTCTCATCCTATTAGCTGCCTAGATTCCTTATGGATAGACTCCTTATCCTGGTATCCTCATCATGGATATCAGTTCACATGTTTCTTGTATTCCCCTTTAAGTTATTATCATTTGTTTCTACTTGACTACTACTATCTGGACTTTATCCTGACAGTTAGTATATAAGTAGGGTCACAACTACTGGTAGTAGTCAGTCAGAATATCAACTTAGATTTTTTCTCCTCTTCTCTGCTTGTCCATTGCAAGTCTACTTCTTGGCCTGGTTTGTCCTGTCCCATCTACTCTACCTACAGTAGGGGACAAAAGCATTCCAATATTTCAAGCAAGCCTATAAATCAGTTAATAACTCAAGTACTACTGTGGCTGTGCACTTCATATTTAAAATATATATACCTTAGTATGTTGTCTAAACTTGTACAAAGTATGATTATGTGATCTCCTATTTTAGGACAGTTATGAATGAATTAGTATTTTCAACTCATTGGAACACTTTGTCCCTCTCCAATTTTATATACAAAAGGGGTATTCTAATACTTGGTATAGCCTCTCTTGGCCTGAAAAACTTCCTCATCCCTCCTAGGCATACTCTCTATCAAACTCTGACATACTTCTGGTAATATGTCATTCTATTCCTTCTGTACTCTCTCCTATAGCATATTCATGCTATAAGGAGGAGTATTATACTCTCCTAGCTTATTCTTGAGGTGAGTCCAAATGTGTTCAATAGGGTTGAGGTCTGGAGATTGTGGGGGCCATATCATGACCTCCAAATCAGACTTTTCAAGCTAGTTGGTAGCCTTTTGCTTTTGTGTTTAAGGTTATTATCCCACTAAAAGACTATATCTCCCTTATCCTTGTCATTCCACTCTAGACTCCTCTTTAGTTCATTTCCCAAAATCTGAACATAAAGGTCAGCATCTATCTTACCATCAATCTTACTAGTAATTCCCACTTCTTTCTACAGCATGCAACCCTAGATCATGATATATCCTCCTCTAAACTTAACTGTTTCCTGCACTAACCTACAGTAATGAGCAAAAGTATTGCATGCTGATCATGTAACACCCATTCCATTCTCTACTTGTTGTGAATCCATCTTTAATTAATTGAAATGTACCTTATTTGAATATACCATATACCTAAATTATATATTTGACATTAGATAGCTATAATGCAAGTAACTTGGAGAAGTAAATGAATGAGGAACAAGTAAACATATGTGCATTACTTATGATCATCACTGTTAGAGAATAATGCAATACAGATAACAAGACACAGTAGACCAGAGCACATTAGGAAAAGTTTGCCCATTTCTCCTGAAAGGCAATCCACATCTCCTGAGTATTATATGGGAGGAGATTACAAGCATAGATAAGGGCATCTAGCTGATCCTATACATGCTCCATGATGTTTATATCAGGGCTAGAGGATACCATGGAAGAACATTGAGCTTCTTTTTGATAAACCATTCATTTGCAATCCTTGATCAGTGCTTTGGGTCATTGTCTTGTTAGAAAACCACAGTCCTCTTCCCTGTGCACTTCAGTTTCCAGTCCTTAACAGTCCCAAGCAGCTGTTTTTCAAGGATCTTGGCATAATCTGGCCCTTACATAATTTCCTCAGTCTTATAAAGCCATCCTATACCCTTTCTAGTAATGTACTCCTATACCATCATCTTTCTATCCCTATGTCTGATAGTCTTTTTTATGTAGCAGTCATCTAGGGCCTGTCTGGGCCTAATCTAGCAATATTGATGGCTATCTGACTTGAAAAGAAAAAGCTTTAATTTATTACTAAAATAACCTGTTTCTATTGATTAGTAGTCCAACCAGCATAGACAAGATCCTAAAGCCTGTACTTTTCCTTATTGGCTGGAGAAATGTAGGGATGACTTCTACAGACCCAACAAACAAGTCCATACTTCTGAAGATTGCATGCAATTATATAGCAAGACCTGAGGTAAGGTCTTTTTCTGTAACTCTGTGACATTTGCAGTCTCAGCTTTTGCAAGCTTCCTGGCTGCAAGATGGACATCTTGAGTCTCTAGCTTTTTTGAGTGACCTGTCTTGGGATTTACAAAATAGGGGTCATTGGTTTTCTTGAAATGGTCAAGAAGACAACCAACAGTGGTATGATGGCGGCCTATTAAGAAGCTAACTCCAGATGGAGGCAGACTGCAAGTGGACAGAGGTGGATACATACAGACCAAGATTGAGGCCTTGGCTTCAACTTGTATATTGCACCCCTCTGATACTATAGTGGCCTCACTTGGCTAACTATGGACTTAAGCAGATGGAGACAGATGAGAACAGGACAAGCCCAGACTGAGGAGTAGATTTGTAGTGGAATAGATGGAGAGGAAGGAGAAAGTCCTAAGTTGACATTCTGACTGAGGAATATAGTAGTGGTAGTCCTTATATACTAGCAGCCAGGATAAAGTCCAGGGATCAGTAGTCAAGCAGAAGTAATTTGAAATGGCTCAAAGAAATTACTAGAAGCATGTGAAGACTGAAACTACAGGAGAATATCAAAGTGAGGAGTACCATCTATATAGTATCCAGACAACTAGGAATAATGAAACAATCAGATAGCAGAGAGGCCTGGATAAGGGAAAGATAATTACTGACTATAGGTAGGTCTTCAGATAAATGAAAAAAATATGGAACAATCAGGTAAAGAGTTTTGAGGAAGTATGACAGAAGGGGGAGTACAGAAGAAGGCATTTGCAGGAGGAGGTGCCTAATAGGATCAGAAGAGGGAGCAGACTGAAGATGATCTACAGAACTTGCCTTGTAACCAAGGCTCCAAGAGTTTAATGGACATGGAGTGAAGTCCATAACATGGCCTATTTTATAAGCAATATTGGTATTAGTAAAGCCAAGGAAGTTGAGCTAAGCAATATAAGCTACTTTGGTTGGGGATATGTAGACCATGATAGAGAGATTATGTATACAGAGCTTCATGTCAAATAGATAAAGTTCTAGAGACCTATAACCTGAACAATACCCTATTCACAGCATGATCAAAAGAAATACATGTGTAACTTAGTAATACTTGTGAAACTATCATCTCTCAATACTGAAACATGATTTATATTTTACTTTCATATATTTCCTATATGTCTCACAGCTTCATGGCAATTAATTAAGGTATATAAGTAATAATCTATGATGAGGAGAGGGCTCTGATAAAGTTATGTGACTGGAATGCAATACTTTTGCTTGCTACTGTATCACTCAGTCCCTCTTCTGCCTTTTTCTATATCTAATACCTCCCATCTAACCCAAAATGATTGATTTTGGACTTATTTGTCCAAATCACCCTCTTCCAGTCCTCTAGGGTCCAGTGAGCATGTGCTTGCACCCACACTAGCCATTCTTTCTTGCAGATAATAGTGAGTTTATGTTGTTTTCACTTAACTACTACCTTTATTCCCTACACTTTTGAGTGCCCCACAAACTGCTTTGGCAGATAAAGGTTGGGTGATAACATTTTGAAGTAATTTAGCAACTTGGGAGGCAGTATCAGCCTTGTGAAAGATGATGAGATCAACAGCATAGTTGATAATAGAGGGAAAAGCTTGGATGGGTGACCACCAACAGACTTGGAAAGTATTGACCTGTATTTGAAGCAAAGTCTAGAGATAGTACTGAGTCCTAGACTAGCAAGTGAAGCAATGTGAAGAGCAGATTCTCCTTTATCTAGGTAGGAGAGAACCCTGTTGATCTGAGCAGGAGTAAGAGAGTGTATAGTATAGTAGAAGCTAAGTGGGGGGGTGAATGAACATCAGAAAATAAGCATATCTATTTATATATAATCTTATATGGCTGCATGATTTTATTTGTATTTATTTGATTGCAATAAACAAAGTCACATGTTTGAAGTTAGAAAGGGACAAAAGCATTTTAATAAGATAAAAATATTAATTAATTTATAACTGTCCCAATGCTTTTATCCCCTACTGTACATGGAAGGTCTGAGGGGATAAAAATCCCATCCATCCATTTTTTTCAAAAGGTGAGACAAATTCCAACTCAAGACATTCACACTAACTAATAGGACCTGTCATAGACATAGTAGGTTCTGGTACAAAACTATATGGTCAGTACAAACTAACCAAAACAGCCACTAAGACTATACTTGCACAGAATTCTTTGGGTGTTGGGACATTTGAAGGCTTAAAAATTTCCAGGAATATATATCAGATGAAGATTATTGATGGAAGAGAAGAGGTAGAGGTTTAGAAACTAGTAGAAAGGAAATGAGCAGATATATATCTTTGTTCAAATATTTTCAAAATTATGAAAAAGTTTTGGCTCAAACCTGAATTAAACCCCATGAACCAAGTTTAGAAAGTTTAGTCCAGGTTCAGGTTCAGGGTCAGGACTTTTGTTGAGGTTCAGGTTTAGCAGAGTGGAATGCTGAACAAACTGAAATAAACTCTGACACCCTACATGTTTACACTTACCAACAGGTGTTTGGGTTGGCTTCATCATGCCATATATGTTGTTCAAAGAGATGCTATCATCAACAATGGGGTAAGTCCTATATGCAGAGTTACCTCTAAAAGCTAGATACTCAACTGAAGAGACAGAGCAGATAGTTGAAGTTTCCCCCATCTAGCTGAAATGTTACAGACTTCTTTTATGCCCATTAAGTTCTTGGAGCCTTGGTTATAACCTAGGCTCTGTGGATCCTATTCAGGTTAACCTCTTTTCTGTCTCTGTTGGGCACCTTCCCTCTGGAAATACTATTTTCCATACTACTTCCTTTATCATTTTTTCCCATCAGAATTCTTGTCCAAATATCATTTCTCTTTCTGTTTATCCATGGCTATTCCCTTTCCCATGATTATCATTTGCCCATCTAGGTCTTACCCACTTATCTGATGTTTCACCTCCACCTCTGTCCAATCAGATGACCAGATGCTATGTGGATGGTCTTCTCATCCTCATGAATACCATTGCGGATATCAACTTACATGTTGATTGTGTTCTCCTTTGAGCAGTTAAGAATGATAAATACCTAGTTACTACTCTCCAGACTTTATCCTGACTGACAGTATATAAGTAAGATTACAGCTGCCTGTAGTAGTTGGTCAGAATATCAACTTAGGTCTCTCTCCCTTCCCTTTTATCTGCCTGCTACAAGTCCACCTTCAGTCTGGACTTGTCCTGTCCCTGTCTGACCTCTGTCCATTCATCACTCAAGTCTGTAGTTGGTCAAGTGAGGCTATTCATGGTACCAGAGGAGCACAACACATAAGTTGAAGCCAAGGCCTTGTTTTCACTTGGTTTATGAACATCTAACTCTGTCCACTTGCAGTCCACTCCCCTTGCCAGAGTTAGCCTTTAACAGTATATTCTGACTCAAACCTTGGGTATTGTTCCATCTTATGCCAACTACAACTCAAAGTGCTGCACAAGCTCAAGAAACTCCTATTTCAGAACCTATCCTCCCTCATACAGATCATGTTTACTCTGCAGCCCCTGCCCTACAACACCTTACTCCCCTTATGTCCACCACTACAAATACTCTCCAGCCCTGATTTCAGGACCAACCTTCCACTGACCATCTGCAAGGAAGCACCAGAAAACCTCCAGACCCTGCAGACACTGGCAATGTCAGTAACAATGAACCTGGTGTGGTTGAGGGTGATGACCCAGAACTCCAGGGATTATTAGCTACTGCCCTAGGTCACCTTTCTCACACCCTCTGCTTTCTGGAGTGCAATAGCTTTGCTGGACCAACAAACCTCACACACATTAAAGTCCATGAGCCTGACACATTTGACAGCTTGGACCCCCTCAAAATCTGCCAATGGGTTTTCCAATGCTGCCTATATTTCACCTTGAATTCACACCAATTCCTGGAAAATCCCTCTAAAATTTGTTTCACTATCACCTATTTGTCTGGCACTGCACTTGACTGGTTTCAGACCATCCTCATCTCCAAGGACCTTGAATGGTCAGATTATAAACTTCTCAATAGCTGGGAAGTCTTTGTCATGAAAATAGAAAACCATTTTGGACTGGCAGATCCCTCCAGGGAAGCTGCTGAGAAGCTGGATTCTCTCTGGATGGCCAGCAACCAACCTATCCTCAAGTACAACCTTGAGTTCAACCACCTGGCTAGTTTAGTTGGCTGGCCAGACTTGGTCCTTTGCCATCACTACTACAGGGGACTTCTGGATTGCATACAAGACCTGGTTGCCACTCAGGCTGAGGGTAAGCCCAACTCCTTGGACAAAATGAAAAGGGTCACTAGTCTTGTTGACCAATGTCACTAGGAGTAGCAGCACAAGTGAAAATGGCATAGTGATCATTTTGCTCAGCACCCAAGAAGTGATCCTAATCCAAGGAAACCCAGCAATCAGTTTAATAACAAGCTTAATTTGTTTTCTGCAAAACCCCCTCCCAATTCCAATCAGTCCAGCAATTGTCCAAATACATCCAGAAACACTCCAAAGACTTCTCTAGGCAACAAACTAGGCCCAAATGGCAAGCTCACCCATCAAGAACGCCAACAACACTTCAATAACAACCTCTGCATGTTTTGTGGTGAGGCCAACCACCAAGTAAACAATTGCCCACACAAGGCATCCAGGTCCAGTCCTCCACTGGGTCTGTCTGCCTCCAACCAGAAAGCTAGAGGTTGTCAGGCCTAAGCTTAGGCTGAGGCTTCAGTAAAGAATTCCTCTCCTTCAAATCCTCCTGTGGGTTCAAAAAAATAAAGGGCAGTCCTCAGGACTCCGCACAGACTGAGGACCACATTGAACTTGTCTGTGCTACAGAGAGTTTCTGACTCAACTTGTCCACTCTTTCTGACCCTCATGCCCTTCATGTTCCCCTTTCCTCTCCATTTTTTGTCTGCTTGTCCACCTCTGACCTGCTTTTGTCTGATGGGACTGTGACTACCCTGATGGATAGTGGTTCTACACATTGTTTCATTGACTCTTCCCTTGTTCATGATTGCTCAATTCCTACTTACCATGTTGCTCCAGTGGAACTCTGACTTTTTGACAGATCTTCAAACTTGTACATTACTGAACTAGCAAAATTTCCTGTTACTTTTCCTACTGGTGAATCAATGACTTTGGATTTTTATATCACTTGGTTGGATTTGTCTTGCTCTGTAGTTCTCAGTCACAACTGGCTTACCCACTACAATCCATTGATTGATTGGGTCTTGAACAGTATATCTTTCTAGCCACAACAAATCATCCCAACCTCTGGTCTGATCCCCTGCACTGTGCTTTCTGTCACCCATCTGGTCTACCCAGATCCACTTTCCTCCACCTCTGATCTTACCCCTGCACCTGCCTTGTCAGATTCACCTCCATCCTATCCTCACATCAGTCTAATCAGTGCTGCACCTTTTCTACATATATTGCACCTACCTGGTTCAGTCTCCTTCACTTTTAACATCTGTCCTCCATCTACATCCACTGGGTCCACTCAGCCCTCTGAGCCTGTTGACTTGTCAAATATTCCCTTGAATTATCATGAATTTGCTGATGTCTTCAGCAAGGTCTACATGGATACGTTGCCTCTACATTGTCCATACAACCTTAAAATCAATATAGAAGAAGGTGCCAGTCCTCCTATTGGGACCATTTATTTCTTATCCCAGGTTGAGCTGAAGGTGTTAAGAGAGTTTATCAATGAACACTTGTCCATCAACTTCATTCACCCATCTACCTCTCCATATGGTGCCCCAGTCCTCTATGTCCACAAGAAAGATAGTTTTCTCCACCTTTGCACTGACTTCCATAGACTTAACAAGATTACCAAAAAAGACTGTTATCCCCTTCCCCTGATCTCCAACCTTCTGGATTCCCCTCACAAAGCTTGCATCTATACCAAGATAGACCTCTGTCATGCTTATCACCTTGTCCAGATTGCTGAAGGAGACAAGTGGAAAACCACCTTCCAGACCTGCTACAGGTCTTTTGAATGGATGGTTATGCCATTCAGACTTACCAATGTGTCTGCAGCCTTCCAGTGATTTATGAATGACATTTTTAGTGATCTATTAGATGTCTGTGTCACTGTCTACCTTGATGATATCCTAATTTACTCAGATGACATCTCCCAACATAAGGAACATGTCCAGGAAGTCCTCCACTGGCTCCACAAGCACAGCCTATATGCACAAGCAAACAAGTGCAAGTTTCATTTGGAAATGGTCAAATATCATAGTTACATCCTGTTCCCAGATGGTCTCAAGATGTCTGGAGAGAAGGTCAAGATCATCCAAGACTGGCCCAAGCCAAAGAAGGTCAAGGACATCCAGTCCTTCCTGGGTTTTGCAAACTTTTACTGCTGTTTCATTCATGGTTATTCTGATATTGTAATTCTCTTGACCTGTCTCACCTGCAAGAGTGTTTCCTGGAACTTCACAGCAGAGTATCACATAGTATTTGAGACACTCAAGAAGGCTTTTACCATGGCTCCAGTCTTGACTCATTGGATTCCAGACTTTCAGATTATCATTGAGACAGATGCATCAGATTATGCCTTGGCTGCCATTCTCTCCATCATTGCTCTGGATGGTGATATTCACCCCATTGCTTTCCATTTCTACACCTTCAATACATCCAAGTCAAACTATGACACTTATGACAAGGAACTACTAGCTATTTTCAAGGCCTTCTGGGTCTGGCAACACTATCTTGAAGGCTCTGCCTTACCTATTGACATGGTCACTGATCACAAGAACCTTGAGTACTTTTCAACTACTGAGGTTCTGACCTGTTGTCAAGCTCATTGGTCAGAGTACTTGTCACAGTTCAACCTCATCATCTGCTTCCACCCCAGATGCCTCAGAGCAAAACTGGACACATTGACTAGACAATGGGATGTCTATCCTAAAGGGGGAAATAATGGCTATGCCACAGAGAATCCTCACAACTTCAGACCAGTCTTCACTTGAGAACAACTTGCATCTTTGGTCTAGGCTACCTCCCTGTTCTCCCCTTCCCTCCAAGCAGCTGTGGTCCTCAACTACAAGCAGCTTCATCTGGACATTCTTTCTGTCCTTCCTTCTGATCCTATTGCCACTGAGCACATGTCTAATCCCCAAGGCTGCTGGTCCATAAACTCAGATAGTTTCCTACACCTCAATGACCACATTTATGTCTCTGACTCTAATGACTTCCACCTACAAGTCCTTCAGTATAAGCATGATCATATGCTTTCTGGACATTTCAGTCAGAACAAGACACTAGAGTTGGTCCACTGTGACTATACCTGGCCAAACATCTGCTCCTTCATCAAGGACTTCTACAAAAGCTGCATAACTTGTATGTGGAGTAAGTCACAGTGTCATCATCTGTATAGAAACCTCAAGCAACTGCCTATCCTGGATTGCCCTTGGCACTTCATTTTTATGGACTTCATTGAGAAGCTCCCTAAGTCCCCTGGCTTTGACACCATCCTTGTAATTGTTGACCACCTAACTAAGCAAAGTATCTTCATTCCAACATATGACACCATCACCTCTGTTGAACTTGCCTGCCTATTTGTTCTCCACATATTCTCAAAGCACAGTGTCCACTCTCATGTCATGTCCAATCACAGCTCCAAATTTGTCTTGCACTTCTTCTGGTCTTTGGGTAAGGCCTTAGACATGAAGTTGCATTTCACATCTGGGTATCATCTGGAAGGTGAAAGACAGACAGAGTGGACCAACCAGATGCTCAAACAATACCTCTAAGTGTATTGCAATTATCAGCAGGACAATTGGGCTGACTTGCTTTCCATTGCAGTTTGCCTACAACAATGCACCCAGTGCCACCACAGGTGTCTCTCTGTTCTTTGCTAACAAGGGTTGCCACCCTGCTATCTTAGTCCATCCTGAATGAGACCTTGCATCTGCCCAGGCCTGAGACTTCATGGTTGACCTTGACAACTTACATTCTGTCCTTAAGACTGAAATTGTCTGAGCCCAGGAGTGTTATCAGGTGTCTGCTGACACCCGCCATCAGTCCACTCCAGACTTCAGGATTGGCAACAAAGTCTTCATCAAAGCCCAGTACTTCTGGACTACTAGACCTTTGAAGAAACTGTCTGAGAAGTTCCTAGGCCCATACAAGATCATTACTCAAGCTGGTTCACATTTCTTCACCCTTTGTCTCCCTGACTCTATGCATGCTGTTCACTCTGTCTTCCACATTTTAATGCTTGAGCCCTCTATTCCCAACACCATTCCCAGCTGTGTCCCTCTGCCTTTGTCTTCAGTCATCATTGACAATAAGCCCAAGTACAAGATTGAGCACATTATGGACTCCAAGATTGACAGGTGCCACCAAACATGCCTACTCCTGTACAAAGTCATTTGGGCCAGTTATGAGGGCATGGATGAGGAGTCTAGTTGGCTAACAGCTAAGGAACTTGAGCATGCACAAGAGCTAGTAGCCAACTTCCACACCAACTATCCTGACAAGCCAGGTCTTCTGTCTTCTCTCTGATTTCTTCTTATCCCTACCCTCTGGCTTAGATCTGTCCTTATGGTTCATTTCTCACTGGTATTCACACACAAGAAAATTTTTTTATATACAACAATAATATTATTCTACAAGAGGGCAGACCTGCTACTCATCCACTTTTCTGCCCTCAGACTTCCCCTTTTCCTTGTCCTTTCCTTCTTCCTCTGTCTCCACCAGTCTGTCCTCTCTGCCAGTCACCTCACCTGCTACTTCCTCCTTGTCCACTCCCTCTGGTTCTGCAAGTGCCATCTTGGCTCCCTCCTTCATGTCCATGTCCTGAACATCATTGTGATCCTCTCATTGTTCCTCCTCTACCTTCTCCAAGCCACTCCTGTCCACTGCATACCCTTGTGGAACTTCCTTCTCCATGATGTTGAATGCCTTCTGGAAGAGGGCATTGTTTTCCTGCTGCACCCTCCAGAGTGCAGTAATTTTTGTGGTAAGGGCATGGATGGCCTCTATGGAGGTCTGTGTCAGATCTGTGAACAGGGCAACCTATTTCTTGCTCAATGGGCCATAATGCAGTACCTACCATACTCTTGGGTTAGCTTACCACCAACTCCTTCCTCCACATAGGCACTTACCATGCTGTGGAGGGCTTCCAACACTTCAATCTTGGACTCAGTGATATCCTTACCCATTCTAGTGAATGGGTTCAGAATGTGGGGAATTGGGCACTGAGGCCCTTGTGGGTTCTAGTTGGTGTACTCTTTGACATAAAATGGTTTGCACTGGGCCTTCTTCTGATAGTACCCAGTGTACAAATAAATTTGTTCCCCTAAGGAAACAGTTAGCAAGCAGGAAAAAATAGAAAGGGAAGTGCTTACTCTTGTGAGGGACACACTTCAGCTATATTTGATAGCAGCAGCGATACAAGTTCTGACCCTCCATCTTCTTGGGAAGTTGCTTGCAGGAGCTCACCAGATAGTCCACTACTTGGACATCCAAGTCCAAGCCCATATCTGCCTCTATCACCACCTCCACAGCCTTTGCCTTTCCCTTGGCCACTCTCTATGCCTCCACCTCTGCCTCTGTCTTCTGCCTCTCTTCCTCCTTTCTCTCTTCCTCCTTCTTCCTCTCTTCCTCCTCTCTCCACCTCCACTCTACCTTTGCCTCTTCCCTCGTCCTCCTCTCCTCCTCTTCCTGTCACCTCTGCTCTCTCTCCACCTCCCTCAACCTTTTCCTTTTCCTTCACTCCACCTCCTCTGCCTCTGTCTCCTCCAACCTCCCATGCTTTCAGCTGGGCCCCATGTCTATCAGGTTGTCCAAGGGGGGTTGGTGATGGCCTTGTTGCCATTGTTGCATGAAGGCAGCAAATGCCACCATCATCAAGGGGTTGGGGGTCAGGTTAGTGCTAGAAGTCTGCTTGGAAGGCATGGTGGGGCAAGTAAGAATGAAGTTTGACATCTGCCAGCATCCTTTTTGTATCTGATGGAAAAAGTTTAGGGCAGGAGTCTACTCCGGTTCTGGGCTTCAGAGGCTTGGCCCTAAGGGGGGAATATTGTTATGAACTTCATTTCATGCCCATTAAGCTCTTGGAGCCTGGGTTACAACCCAGGCTCCATGGATCCTATTCAGGTTAACCTCTTTTCCATCTCTGTCAGGCACCTTCCCTCTGGAAATATTGTTCTCCATACCACTTCCTTTATCATTCTTTCCTATCAGAATTCCTGTCTAAGTATCATTCCTTTTTTTGTTTATCCATGGCTATTCCCTTTCCCATGATTATCATTTGCCCATCTAGGTCTTACCCACTTATCTGATGTTTCACCTCCACCTCTGTCCAATCAGATGACCAGATGCCATGTGGATGGTCTTCTCATCCTCATGAATACCATTGCAGATATCAACTTACATGTTGATTGTGTTCTCCTTTGAGCAGTTAAGAATGATAAATACCTAGTTACTACTCTCTAGACTTTATCCTGACTGACAGTATATAAGTAAGATTACAGCTGCCTGTAGTAGTCAGTCAGAATATCAACTTAGGTCTCTCTCCCTTCCCTCTTATCTGCCCACTACAAGTCCACCTTCAGTCTGGACTTGTCCTGTCCCTGTCCAACCTCTGTCCATTTGTCTGCTCAAGTCCATAGTTGGTCAAGTGAGGCCATTCATGGTACTGGAGGGGCACAACACATAAGTTGAAGCCAAGGCCTTGTTTTCACTTGGTCTGCAAATGTCCAACTCTGTCTGCTCACAGTCTGCTCCCCTTGCCAGAGTTAGCCTTTAACATGAAAGTCTACTGCCACTATTGTAGGGATAGCTGATTGCTGAAAGAGGTTGAAAGATGTGTGGAAAATAGGGAGAAAAGAGACATGCCTGATTTATCAGCTACACCTGAAAGGCCAATAATGATGTCCATCTTGATGTTGGCAATCTTGTGAGTTTGACTAGAGGTGACTTCAGTCAACATAGTTAGCAAAGTGTGTGGGTGCGTTATAGGCAGTGAGACAGAGCAGCACACATAAAATATGGACATATCTGAGCAAGCAAAAAGAAGAGGTTTCCATTGCCAGCAACTCTGAACATCAAGTTTACTAGCTTTTAACAAAAGACACAGGGGGATCCAAGAAAACTATTCTCAAGGTCTACAAAGTTGGTCCCTAGCATTCCTACAACTCCAATTTCTGTACCACCTCCTCCATAGTTGGTCACTCGCCTGTATTGGTCTTCCAACACTCCTGCAAAATGAGCCAGAAATCGGAGAGGCTAGGTGTGCAGGTCTCATGCTTTCTGTTACAGCCCTGATGATAATTTTATCATTGCGGCCAGCATATAGCTCTCTAGTTGCCCAGATCTGCACAATGCCATTAGCAGGTACGATAATCAGAGCGATGCAGTAAGGCAAACCTCAAATACCATTATACGTCAGTTGCCTTTGTTAGATCGCTTCCACCCATCAGGAGTTCTGGAGTCTGATAGCGGCATGTACCAGCGAACTCTGTTGCAGTAAAACCTGTAAGCGAGGACCTTGGAGTGACCAAAGTCATAGAGAAGTGGATTTCCTGAGTCATCAATAGGAATGTTGTTCTGTTGCCAAGAAGACTTAGGCATCTAAAAATGGATAACTGGAAATCAAGCTGTATGTGCCGGTTTGAGATTCCCATGAACTATGTCCTTGTGATGAAGACATTCAACGCCATGGGTTACACCTTTTATCCAAGTATCAAACAGCAGCAATTTTCATACCGTCAGACGCCTGATTCAATGGAAAATACTAAAATGCCCACCAGAGATATTTTGTCTTTCCCTGGATGGCGTTGAAGGTACGACTAACCCGTCGGATGGGTTCCTGCTGCTGACAATACCCCCAATAGTTCCGCCCAATATACTTGCTCGCATCACTACCTGGAACACCCACGTTCATAACAGCCATTCTTAGGGCTTTGATATTATCCTTCACGCATGGCATCATTTTTTGACTCCATAACTCTGATAAGCAGCAGACCTACCTCCATCAGCAGATTGTTACCCTCCATAAACCAGCCAATCCAAATATCAGCCCATCCACTCAAGTAAGCATGATGCGTATAGTCCTCTCTGTCACGCGAAATGCTTGTAGAGGTCACAGAATATACTTTGTGAGTCGAGAGGAGACGACGAAGGTCAACAAAAGATAGTCCTATAGTGGGATTCTGCTCGATATCTTCTAAAGCTGGGATTATCGGACGATCGTCACTGAAGGGTAAACCTTGGTAAGGTGTCTGATCTATCTGACTCGGTTCCGTCGCAGGAGGTACAATTGCATTGTTCGACTAGCTGGGTAATCTGGTGATGTGGAAAACATTGGCGTTGTCGATCATTCGTTGAGAGCCCATGGGCCATTTCTTACCTCGACTCTGGGCTTGAATCTAATTGCGAGATGTCCGACGAAGACATGAGCGAAACCACCGCAATGTCGGGCAATAATAGCATTATTTTCACGCTGAATGCGATGGGTGAGGTCCTGGAACGTCACAGAAAACCAAGCGACAAACCGTGAAGAAAAACACAAGAGGAAGAGAGAGGAAACATACCCTGCACGGAATCTCATATCGCACGTCAGAGGAGCCATGGACGGCCTGGAGGCGATGTACAGGGGTGGCAGCTCCCTGTGTATCTTCTCGATCAGCCAGACCATACATCATCGGATGGGTATTTCTGCAACTTTGGCGGGAGATGAGTAGCGGAATTGGGGATGCGGGTAGTATCAAGGGAAAGTTCCGACCACGTGTCGTACTTAAGGCGAATGCTCCGACTGTTCACCTAACGCCTCTATTAGACATTGGCGAGTAGACAAGAAGGGCGTACAAGGTATACTGTATTCGGCCAATAAGAAAACAGCGATAAGCACTCGAACAATAAGAGATCAACACCATCATGAGCGATGAGCACTAAGTCACAACTATTATACCAAAGAAACAAGGGTACAAGTTCGAAAACCGTCAAAATGAATGTCGATGACAGGGTTCTCACACCGTTCATAAACCAACCAAGAGAATGAAGAGAAGGGGGAAGGCGACGAAACGGGCACGGAGGCTGCTCGAGGCGTTCAAGCTGCAACGTCAAACACACGCATTAGTAAATTAAAACCAACTGATTGGGGGACATCACGTACGACTTTCAAATTTCCAAGTCTGGTGAAGACCTTCCCAAGTCCACCAAAGCTGGACGGGGGTACCAGGGGTGGGGTCACCATAGTTGAACAAATCAAGGTTGTAATAAGTAAAGGGGACAAAAATGCTACCGAAAATGAGAGTTTCATTAACATCACATTAAAGAAAAACGCGACGCGAGTTGACAACAGGAAAATGAATGCCATGGAACGCAATAGAAGACGACAAGACAGCAACGAACACAAAGGCCAGCATCGGCGCAAAAGCGGGGTCAGGTTTAAACTCACCGGAACGTGTTCTGGTTGGCTTCGTCGCGCCATATATGCCATTCAAAGGGGTCGTCAACAATCACGAGGCGAGTTCCGTTCGCGGGGGTATCCCCAATACCTAGGTACTTGTTCGAAGAGACAGAGCGGATGGTCCAGGCTTTGCCCGTCCAGTCGAAAGTCCATTGTTGGTTCTTGCCACCATGGTAAGGGTAGCCAATTACTGAAGACGTTGAGAGACGCGTGGAAAGTGGGGGGGGGAAAGGGACGTACTGGATTTGTTGTCTTCACCTGAGAGATCGACAACGTTGTTGGCCTTGACGTTTGTGATCTTGTAAGTCTGACCAGAAGAGACCTCAACAGACATGTTAGGGAAGTGTGACAGAGAAGCGGGATAGAGGGTCAGAGGAGTTCGCGTTGGCCAAGGGAGAGGTCCCAAGGTGAAGGTAGGCAAAGAAGGCACGAAGGTGAGGGTAAAATGAAGCACGGCGAGGTTTTTATGGATCAAGGCGGATGAGGCAAGTTATGTCATTGCTCAGCGGATTCCAAGCATGCTGTACGTCATCGAAGAGGATGCGATGCATTCATCGTGGCATTAAACGCGTGTTGGGGGCGCTGTTCTTTCATTTCATACGGGTGGGTTTGGACGAAAAAGGCAGGCTTATACTCTAGGAACGCAGTGCTTACGCCGAGACGCCACGCACAGACCAGGTGGACGTCAAATAAGCACGGATAGCGGATGATTTAGAGGCTGATGAGCCGAGGAGTGTCTGTTATCGGACTAGCGGATGTCAAAACCAGGGCGTATATTGACGGGGAGACATCAGGAAAGTGAGTGTGGGCACGAACAAAGGCCGAAAGCGGTGCAGAGAGGACAATGCCATTACAGTAGCCGGCAATGAGAGAGACATTGATAATGAAACAACCATGCGCTCGTTCTAGCGATGAAGACAACAGTGTTATTTTTGCGGAGAAACGAACGTTTGTGGGTGAATACTCGGGAGGGCCCAGGAATACATTGATGGTGGAAGTCACCAATGTTCGAGAAGAGGGAGCGTGGGAGCTGTATAGAAACTCAAGATTAGGTCAGCAAGGAGTGATGAAGAGGTGGAGGTAGGCGAGAGGGTGAGAAATCGAGGCGACAGATCCATCTTTTTCAACCAACCCTGCCTTCACTGTCGCGCCCAGTGCACGGACAACCGGACGACTACTTCCCCTACTTCCCCTTTCGCTCCTTCTCCAGGTCGAGCACGAAATATCACGTCCGCGATACCATCCGTAGCTTATATCCATATCCTACATGCCTGCACCTAAATCTGCCCCTGCCCTCTTCCTGGGTATCGAGCTTTCCACGGACCAGCTGCGTGCTTCTATCGTCGACGAGAGTCTCGAGCTCGTAGGGGTCGAGTGCGTTGATTTCGACACAGAAGTGCCCGAATACCAGTGCGTGGCTGCTCACTTGCCCAGTCACACCAGCACTCTCAGCTGATCTCGCCTCGATCATAGCACCCAAGGCGGCATCTTTACCACTCCCGGCGATGCATACACCACGCCCGTAGAAATGTGGATCAAGGGTCTCGGTAAGTCTTGTCGCTCTCGACCGCCGGGCTCCAGTTTGCCTAGAAATTTGATTTCTTGTTCGCCCGGAGTGTCCGATTTATTTTTGACTCTTGACAAGTCCCTTCCGTCCCCGCACGTGGCGTCTCCATTCTCCTGCTCACCCACGTGACAAACAGATATCTTGCTCGAAAAACTGGCCAGAAATCACGACCTATCCAGGATAAAGTCCATCGGCGGTGCTGCCCAAGTGAGTATTCCTCACACAACCAGGCACCTCCACGATAACTGATTCGTCCTTAGCATGCTCTCGTCTGGTGGAAATCCACAACCGTACCCTCACTCTCATCCCTAGACCCAAATCTACCTTTCCACTCACACTTCTCTGCGCATACCTTTTCATTACCAAATACCCCCATTTCTCAAGATACCGCATCACATACTTATGCCCTTCTCATTGAAAATATGCTTGGTGGCTCAGAGGGGATGGTCGCACGTGTCGGTACCGCCGCAACGCCTTCCATGGTCGCTGCACAACTCTTCCGCATGCGGGAAACGTTGCAACAAGAAGTCTGGGCACGCACGGGACGTGTTCAGCTTGCAAGCGCCTTCCTTTGCAGTCTCTTTTCCGGAAAGTGGATACCGATGGGCGAATCTGAAGCTTGTGCAACAGGCATGTGGGTCCATGGAGCCAGTTCAGGAAGCCCAGGTCATTGGGATGAAGGCGTTCTGGATATCGTCGGCGGAAGCCGCGAGGAAGGTCGTCGTGTCCGAGGGTGGCTAGGCGAGGTAGACACATCCGGAGGAGGAAGACGCGCTGGAAACGTTTCCCGATATCTTGTTGAACGCTACCGCTTCGACCCGGGTGTGTACACTTCTTGTAAGACCATTTCCTTGGCTAAACTCCTTGGCTTGCAGACACGGTCGTGGTCCCCTTCACATCTGACTACTTGGCAACTTATCTTTCCCTTTGTCCATCCCCCAATGATGCAATTCTATCTTTCGGTCCAATGGATATGTTACTTACGCCCGCACAACATTATTTGCCTACACGTCTGTATAATCTATTCCCCCATCCTGCTCAAGACTCCGGTGAAAAACGGAGGTACATCGCAGTTCTCTGTAGCAGGTCGGTTACCCCTCTTTACCACTCCACCATTCCGAGCCCAATGAATCTGAAATTGATTATTGCCGTAAATAGGAATGCTGATGTTCCGCGCGCCCTGGTGCGCGATATGTATACGAAAAGCTGGAGTGCATTTGATCGTCTGGTTGCTATCGTGCCCCCCGGCGGATCGATTGGGTAAGTCCTGAATTTCCAATTCGTACCTCGTGGTCCCTCACCCCCGATCTTCATTGCAATCAATTTACCCGCTCCCCTCGATGACGCACATTACCTCCCTCGGAATCAAAAAGTCTCGACGACAAGCTCTTCAGTTTCTGGCACCTCCAAGCCGATGCTTATCCATACTCTCACGTAAAGGGTATATACCGCTTCGAGACCGGAATCAAAGTCAACGAATTCCGAGACCTCCGAGCGAACCCTCGCTGCCTACTCGAGAGTCAAATCCTCGCCTTCCGCGTTAAATGGTCTCGTATGCTCGCGACGGGTGTCCTCGGTTCAGGATCCCCCCGTAAATCCGTCGGTGCAGGCGTGAGCGGCAGTTCCGCGCAAAGTCAAACTCCGCCCCCCTTCATCGGTCGTTCCTCAACACCATCAACATCAACCACATCGTCCTCATCTTCCTCCTCCTTACACTCAAGCCTCGGTATCCCTTTCGATCCGTATGATCATACACACCTACCTGCACGTATCATATCCACAGGCGCAGCAGCGAACTTTCCATCAGTGTCCAACCTCGTAGGGGACGTGTTCAACGCTCCTGTGTTTGTGCCGAATACGCAAGTGGATTCGGCGCAGATTGTGCCGCATAGGAATGCGCCTGCGCAAGGGTTTCCGGGGCGTGCGGCGTTGGGAGGGGCGTATGTTGCGAGGTGGGTTTGGGGGAGGGAGTGGGGTACAGGTGGGTTGGGGGTGTTTGAGGATGAGATTAGGAGGTTGTTGCAGAAGAGGTGGATTGCGACTGGGGGAACGCCGTTGAGAACTAATGTGGGTGGTGTTTCTGCTGGAATGTCTGGGGCTGGGGCTGGAGCGGGTTCTGCGGGGTTGTTGGGGCTTGTTTCGGGTGGGGCGGGTGTGGGTGTGGGTGCTAATGCTGGTGCGTCGGGGGGTGGTGGTGCGAATAGTGGGAGCAGTACGCCTTTTGGGTCGAGGTCGGGGGTTGGAGCGACGGTGTTTGAGGAGGATGAGGATGAGTTGGAGAGGGTTCCTGGGTCTGCTGGTGGGAATGGGACGTTTGGGTTGGGTATACCCGGGCTTGGTGTGCCGCATGATCCAGCTATAATGGCAATGGGTGCACATGTTTCGCCTGGATTTGTTGACGCCTCTTCGAGAATGAGGACACAAACCGGGTCGACGGTGGATACGCTTTCTTCCTGCGCTAGTTCGATGAAAGCATCGGGTTCTACGGCGTATACTACGCCTGACATAGCCTCTCTCAGTATGGCTGGGTTGAATATTAGTCCTGGCCCTGGGAGTAGTGTGGTATCGAATGGACAGACGACATCCGGGGGGAGTGGTTTGCAACAAGGGCAGGGACAAGGTCAAGGACAGACGAATCCGATTCCCTTGACTCCTGTCGTGGCGTTGCCTACATCGGATGCGGAGGCGCAGATTGGGTTAGCGAAGGTTGCGGAGCCGGATGCGGATGCTTTTTTGACGTATGCGGCGATCGTGCCAGAGTATTGTCGGCTGGAGGGGTTGTTGGTCAAAGGGATTGTGTGAAAAAGTTTGTGGCGGCTTTGGCGTTGTTTTTGAGGTCGTGCGTTGTCTTTGGGCTCGTTACGTCTTCGGTTCTTGGTTCTTGTCTTTGGAGTTCTGGAATTCCCCGTGCTCTTTGGCTTCTTACTCAATTGCGTACGGTCATGGTTTAGCTCTCCTCATCCATCCCTACATGTGTCCTGCTACCCTCCCTCCCTCCCTCCCTTTACCACTCGAATCCGCTTTCGCCCATCTTATTATTTATCTACCAACCGCAACGTCAACAAAAAAGACGTGTTTACTATCACACTTTTTATATCTCTGGAGAATTCTTACTTTTTCACGGCTACATATACTTGCGTATTTTTGTCAATTTTGCTTTGCTTTCTCTTCTGTTTTGGGTGATTTTATGTCGTGAACGATAAAAAATTGGATAAATTTGTTTCATGCTACCAGTGACTGACTGACTGCGTGGTTTGGTATGCTTGGGATTTCGCTCCTGTTCCTCAGGTTTCAAATCTCAGTGGTCGCGACACCAAACACAGTATGAAGACTATTCAAGTTTTGAATATGGGGGATAGTTGAGGACGAAAAGATTCTTTCGTTACCTTGATTCTCGACGGCTATGTCCTCCCTGGTATGCACCGACCCGTCGTTCCTCGGGTTTACCCACTATGCCTGACTGTTCCCCAGCGACATACAAAACCCCCGAACGGCTTGAGAGGTCAGCACAGTTCATTGTGCATTCAGAGATCCGGCAATCGTGGGAAATATCCTCACCACAAAGTGCTTAGGGCTGTTGTTTTGAACATTCATGAGAACGACAAGACTTTGATTTGACGTGAGATAGATACCCTAGATGGTCATGCCTTGAAGCTAGGCACTACAGTCAACACCTGGGATGCCTGCGACTAAATGGAAAACGGAGACCAAAACGAACTTTCCAGGGCCGTTGCATCCTAGCGGATGTACACCTGGCACACGATCACGGCGGATCAATAAGAGGCGAACAAAAGAACATGCTTGAACAATCACTTGTCAGAACGAGTCGCCCGTGTCGGGAATGTGATCAGAAGCGATGTTCCTAGCGATAATAAATCGATGAGGATTAGCCCTTGGTACTGGGAAGAATATGGGTCTTTGATTAGTCGATCACATGTGAGACCTTATGTTTTCCCTTCACTGGTGTCCTACTACTTCACTGAGGCATGCTTTTCTGTGTCTATCCTGAGTTCCGATGCAAGCCGACGAATACTAAACATTGAACAGAAGGGGGTGTGAGAAGAATCCGAGGGAGAAGTCTTTACCCTGATCGGATGCACGTTGTAAGTAGTAAGATACTTACAATTGTTCGCGTCCGGGTGTGAAATCAATGGGTCACAGGAACGAGATGATGATTTCTGATGACTTTACGATTCATGGTGATCTTGCGCAGTACCAGAAAGGATCCCTGAGATGATCGTGATGAGTTTGGGTCGACCGGAAGCTGAAAACGCCGGTGAGCTCGTTGGTTTAGGGGTAAGTAGACAGGCTTCTGACATGGGCCAAGCATTGGCAGAAGATCGGATCATGGTCGAAGGGCAGGTACATCGCCATATATCCATGCTCATAAGGAGGGGTTTTTTGGGGTTCCTGTGCACCAGCAGGCACCAGGACCAAGGATGTATCCAATCCCAGAACTTTAATTTGCTCAAGTGAGCCGGACGGAAGAAATGTCCATGAACACTGAGTATCTAGAGGAAGATCATGAGTTGGCATTGTGCTATCGTAGTCCAATCGCTGATGTGCCTCAATTTAATTACGTTACTGATCCTCGACTAAGGCCCTCTCCCAGACCGGCCGGAGCCCCTCCAACACTGAATAATACCTAGAGGAACTAGTGAATCCTCGAACCCAGAGAGATTGTGTAACTCATGGTGAGTCAAGAGCTATTACTCTTTTCTTGTTTCGTTCTCCAGATTTTATTGCCTGCGTCACACTTTCCGCAAGTACCACGAGCTATTGCTCAGACAGTGGCACCTGACAGACTTAATAGAGTGTATGTGCTGGCGCTGAAAAACCTAATCTTCGCTGAAAATGACATGTGGATCCCAAGGAATACGCTAACGGCTCCACCGGTGAACATGAGAGCAGGCCAAAGGCATGGTGGGGCTAGGTGGAGCGAGTCTCGCTGGAAAAGAGTCCAATTTCACTTACTGAAAACTCGCTGAAAATGTGTAGCGCATACACTCGAATGCGTTTAAATGTTCCCTTCCAGAATCGACTCGTGAATTCTTTATTCGTGAAGATGTTGGAAAAAGGGTGGTACAAGCGACTCTTCAACAGACAACTACTGGATTAATGAACTACAATGACGTATTTCTCGGGTATCTATAAATGAGGTTGGGGCAGTTCTTCTCTATACGCGATTATGGAATTCATCATATGACCCAATCTAATCACTCCTGCATGGAGAGAGAGCATATAAACTGGGATGCTGACCGCATAGCACCCCAAGAACTCCTACCTCATCTCATCGATCACCAATATGCCTCTCAGAGATATTCAGTCTGGCCGCCGTTACAAGATCACCAACGTAAAGAACACGGAACGTGTTCTTGATCTCTCTGGTACCGATAATCGTTCAAGTACGTCGCTTTTCTTGATACCCTCCCCAAAGGCTAATTACTGAATGAGCAGTTATCGGTTACGGATCGCATGGGGGCGATAATCAGAAGGTAAGTAGCTTCGCTTCTTCATCGAGACAATGTTGTTGACGTGATTTTCAGTGGGAGCTCCAGCAGGACAGCGAAGGATGGACCTTCAGGAACGTTTCTACGGGGCTGTACGCCGCTGTTGAAGGACAGAGGGATAGTCATAATAATTATCCGAACGGCACTAAGGTCATCGGTACCCAGCAACCCTACAAGTGGCACATCTGGAAGGACAACGAGGGCGAGTTGAACAATAACTCCAATGCGCCCGCCAAGTTTAGGTACGTAAACTGCACTCCATTGGACACCACTGACGTCCCAGTTAGGATTTCGGTACCGAATGTGAAGAAGAGTCTTGACCTCTCTAACCATGGACAAGGACCCGACATTGAGATCTGGGGACAATGGGACGGCGAAAATCAACTCTGGTACTTTGACGAAGGTGTGTCGCGATCGTATCCTATCTTCTATCTTGCAAATCCTGACTTCGAGGAGCTTGAAATATAACTCCAATTCATGAATGACGATCTTGTATGAATACTCTCGCAGGTTAAAATAAACATCGTAGTATCATGAATGGTTCGGCCCCCTGGGTAAGGTAAACGACACACCCCTAACAACGATGTGTGGGTTTGGCATAGCAGTCAATCAAAATCTATAACTAATTCCTGTGGACCAATTTACGAAACCTATCCGTAAAAATTCAGGAGTTACCTTTTCTAGAGATCATAGGAAGCTGGTCATACCAAACAACCTGAATCCCTTATTGTTTTTGAATCAGGGCTTGAAATCGGTTGTTTGCATCGATTAATGTATCGATTCTACTTCCGCAATAAAACATATGTGGCGCCTCAAGTTGTGCAATAACTTAACATCCTATATAAAACCTTTGATATCCTCTCCGCTGGTCCCCGATTCCGACCGGTCTCAGGTTGTATGCTACTGACCCGGGGATCCTATTTGTTGAGGCTTTGATCTGATATAGGATATCTGGTCTAATCACTAATGATTAAAGATACGTTGATTACGTCGATTAACAATTAACAACCTGACTCTCTGACCCTCGTCACCAACGTCCTTTCGCAGACTGGCTGGAGCTCCTGTTCGATAATACCTAGTGGAACTGGTTTATTCTCAAACCAGTGGATGTTTTGTAACTCATGAATGATAAGCCGTTGCTCTCTTCTTGGTTCGCGGTCGTTCTCCAAGGATTCTTGCGCCTTCCATAAGAATCGCGATTTGTTGACTAGACAGTCGCTCTCGATAGAGACTTAACTCGATTAAATGTTCTCTTCCTGGTCAATTGGTGAATATTTTACTCGTGATGCGTGGAAAGGTGCATTATAAGGGTTCCTTCAACAGTCAATCACTGGATCCATGAACTACAATGACATGTTTCTCCGGTGTCTATACATGAGGTTTGGTAAGCAATTATGGCATTCATCATTAAACCACTCCTGTCTGGAGAGAGCATATAAACTAGGATGCAACTCTTACCTCATCTCATCAATTACTAACATGTCTCTCAGGGATATTCAGTCTGGCCGCCGTTACAATATCACGAACGTGAAGAACATGGAACGAGATCTCCAGTGCCGATAACCATTCAACATATCTTGAAGGAGAACGAGGAGAGTTGAACAACAACTCTCATGTGCTGGCCAAGTTTAGGTACGTATTCTGCACTCCATAGGACACCACTGATGGTGAAGTTAGGGTTATGACACTGAATGCGGAGCATTGCTTTGATATCTGCGGTTATGGACGGGGACCGATGTTAAAATCGGGAGAAAACGGCAAGGCGATCATAAGCTCCGGTACTTTGATGAAGGCGTGTTGCGATCGCATCTGTAACTTCTCCTGAGCAAAATCTGACTTTGAGGGGCTTTAAACATAACCGCGAATTAGCGCCTAAGCAGATGGTGAACGACAGTACGTATGAATACTCTTGCAGGTTGAAATAAATATCACAGAATCATGAAGGCTTCAAAATTGGATGTGAAGTAAGATCATGATATCATGCATGAATCAGGCCGTTGTACATCTTTTCTCACGCTGACTGCTGGAAAACTCAGAATGAAACTTTAAAACTCCGGAACCCTCTGTCGTGTTCCACTTATCCGGATGGCTCTTTATTGGTGTTTAAGTCTTAGACTATTGTTTTGGTTGTGATGGACGCGCTCGAGAACTTAGACTGCTATGCTGTTCCTTATTCGCAGTAGCCACCATCTACTTGAGCGACCAACCCATGTCATTCTGAAGTCCTGAATCGTTATCCACACACTATTATTTCAACGGACCGACTCACAAGGCATACTCTACCGAGCTCTCTTGAACACATTCCACGATATCCGGGGTGGCCTTGACCGTGGCGCGCGAGAGGAAATAGGGGCTGGAGTACAATTTGGAATTCAAAAAGAAGAGCCCAGAGTTCCACTTGTTGTCTTGTGTATTTGCCTACAGTTATGTGATCTAGCACAAGGAAGACCTCGCAAGTAACTCGGCTTTCAGGAAAACAGATAAATGACTGAAGTGAGTACTTTATGGCTCTTATATCCGTTGCTTTATATAGTTAAATAAGCATTTTGAGTGGGTATATTCATATACGAGATTCTGGACTTTTTCTTGGTGGGTACTTATTGATCGGGACACTCAGATAGGGGAGACGTCCACTTGCGGCTGGGAGATTCGCAAGATGGACTCATTCGTCCCGGAGAACTGCTCGTAGTTGCGCCATAGCGGTGGCGATGCTAAGTTTAGCATGAGACACAGATTGCACCGATAGCTAAACTTAATCATCTTGTTCTGTTCTTTGTTATTCTTATGCTGGGTCTCGGCGGGCTGCAGTGGTTTGGAACGATAATTGCTTATATAACATAGCTGATTAATCCGGTTTGGTCTGTTATCTCTCCGCTCCAGGTAAAGTGCTTATGAAGATTCATAATGTCATCATATCTCGCGATTTCGCGAAGCCTGGAAATGCTGGGTATAAAAGTGATAATGACTCGCTGTCTCAGCGCTACACCAGCGAGAGATCGCCCGATACTACAACAGATAGAACTCCGATACTACAACAGACTAGAACTTGATTGACACTTGCATACATTACCCAGAAATTTCCGAGGATCACCTCACTAGCGTCCTATCGAGCCAACCGCGGAGCATGGCCACAGCTAAAAGTGTTATTGTAGTTGCAGGTGCGTTGATATCTGTCATTTGGGTGATTTTCCAATCCCCGATGATACGGGTATTCTTATCTTTTGTATATGGGATGGAGGTTAACTCTTGGGTCAACATTATCTTTTTTAGGTGTTGGAAACGGGGCTGGAACTGGTGCGGCAGTTGCGTAAGTCGAGGATTCAAAATAGATCTCTCCTCGAGATTGTCAACTTGCGGAGGACCTTCCATCATTCCGTCATGGAGGACCAGGCTAATATGCATTTTTGTTTCTCTCGACTGCAGACGCCTGTTCGCCAAGGAGGGATATGCCGTTGCACTTCTGGCGAGACGAGGAGATGCTCTGAACAAGTTTGCAGAAGAACTTAACCAGGGGGGCGGTGAGGTGAGCACGTCTTTCAAACATCCATCACGACTCCATCACTACCTATCGAAGCCTTCGATGATCGATATGAGGTCCGGTTCGCATGCCTCAATGATCTGACATGAATCTGCCCCTTTTCTATCCCTTAGGCGGTAGCCTTCCCACTTCCAGCTTACTCGGCTGAAGCCGTCGTGTCTGCATGGTCATCAATCAAGGGACGATTCCCGAAACCCAAATACGAGATCAGAGTCGGGGTCTGGAATGCTGGGCAGGGCGTGTTCAAGAAGTTCTTGGACGTTACTCCCGAGGAAGTTGAACAGTCCACGCAAGTTAACATAATCGCCGCCTTTGCATTTTCCAGGCAAGCCATCCTGACTTTCAAGGAGAACGAAATTGAAGCCGGGAATGGCAAGCGAGGCGCGCTCATTTTTACGGGTGCTACGGCAAGTCTTCGGGGGAACGTCTTTACCAGTATCTTTGCTTCATCGAAGTTCGCCCTGAGGGCGTTGTCACAGAGTTTGAGTAAGGAGTTCGGAAAGGAAAATATACATGTAAGTCGTCCATGTTTACCCCTTGCACTGCATGGTCTGAATTGTGTTCTGATAGGTCTCGCATGTGAGTGCCTTGCCCTCAGATATTGACTGATTGGTGACAATTCTCAACTGTGACAAGGTGATCATTGACGGCGGTATGTTTCAAATTTTCCTGCCTAACTCGATGCTGACTGATCTTCTCAGTCATTTGGACTGATCGGACTCGGGAAACGAGGGGTCCTGAATGGGAGCACAATGAAGATATCAGACTGAGTGCAGAAAGCATTGCCAATGTGAGCTAAGTCTCATTCGGATTTTTGCGGACCTCATACAGGCTTCTTTCTAGTCATACCTGTATCTTGTCAAACAAGATAGATCAGCTTGGACGTGGGAGTTGGATTGTAAGTCATACGCCATCGACATTGATCGAGGGCGCTGTTTGCTTATGCTCACATAGTACGTCCTGCCCACGAGAAGTGGTGAAAGGGGTTTGTGCTGTTGCCCGGACGGACAGGGTCTATTTTTCATCGAACGATGCCGATGGAGTCCTGATAATGTACTATGCGCCCTTCGACCTGTCACAGACGCTTGATCGAGGTAGGATAATATATGAAACGGAACATTATCAAACTAAGGAAATGGGCGGGAACCCCCTTTGAGCGAGCAGGATTCGTTATTCTAGACAGATTGGGCGCACCAGTAAGTGTCCATTGATACAAGAGAGAGAACTGCCATGTGTTCGCCCTACTTTCCTATCACGCCTCCTAGAAAGCAGGACACCCACTTTCGCTGCGGGACAGACAGTGAGTACACACGATACATCCTGGTAACCAGGTTCAGACACATGCAGGCGCATGTTGAATCTGCCGGTCAGGTTCCGGTTGCATGGAGTCATACTGAGACGACTGCTAGGAAGTCGGCAAGGCGAGGACTACCAGTGGAACCTTTGAAATCATCAGGGACTGCAGAAACTAGTTGGGCATAGTATCTGTGGGGTCCAGGGCTGATAGCAAGTCAAATGCGTAGGAGTACGAGCAAAAATTATATTCGTCTGCACGTCGTAAATATATGACGGGTGAGTTACGCACACCCCTGGGACCGAGATAGCACGTTGTAACCGGAAGTGTAACGGGAGGTACAAATTCGCCAAGAGAAATCATTTCAGACCCGAATTGCACAGGAGGAAGATATTCAGTGGGAATTCAAGAGCAGTGGCTGCGCGCCAACTTCGCGAGTCAAGGACAGGCTTGAACTGGCTGAAATCGAAACACAGGAGGACTCTGAGGTCGAAAGCTGTTAGCACTGAGCCACGCCACGCCAGCCAGTCAGAGGGTCTCTATCCCTCGTGTGACAGGGCAGTACCAGATGTTAGATTTCTGGCTTATGCTAATTGGTAAATTTGTCACGCGGTTCCCGGACTCCAGGTGCATTTTAGATATGGTAAGTCCTTGGTGGAAAAACAGATCATGCCAACAAGAGCGACGGTAGATTGGTAGCATATTTAATGAGGTAGGTGACGTTAGACCAGGACCGTACCATTTTTCACCATTTCTCGTGTGCCGGCCGCACTAGGGTTGTGAGTTAGCCGTGAATACGTTTGATAGGGAATCTTAACGCACGATCTAGCTCCCACGTCCAAGCAGAGCGATCTTGGTTGGTCAAATACATAAATGCCTAGAAGGAACAGATTCAATTGAGATGTAAATTCGCGAAATAATTGACAAGAAAGGTTGCATACATCAGCAATGCTCTCCGGACTCAATCGTATATTTGCATTCACTTCGAACTGATCGTCTTGCCGGCTCAACAGTTGGCGAGTGCGGTCAGTCAATATGACTAGTGACAAGTTATCCCAATATGGAAAATAGTATATGGAAACAAGGAAACAAGGTCCTCACCTCCGTCAACGATAACCTATGTTTGGGGTGGAGAAGCCCTTTCAGGAAATTCTTATTGGATGGAAGAATGCCCGTCGCTTACATTAGAAACCTGGTGCGAATTCGTAAAACGAGATTCAGTACGAAAATATGTACGTACGTGAATATTGTCCTTCCCGAATTCCTTGGCCAAACTTTGCGAAAGGGCTCTTGCTCCAAACTTACCAGCAGCAAGCAGACTTGTCATAGTGTTCCCTCGTAGACTTGCTGTTGCTCCCGTGAAGATCAACATCCCTCGTTTTCCCGCGGGTTCTTCGATATTATTGTCTTTGAAGGTCAAGATGGCTTCCCGGGAGAAGGCGAAGGCAGCGGAGATACTAACTTCCAAGCTGTTCTGTATTTCTTCTGGTGTAATTTCCAGGAATGGTTTGAAGACGGATTGTCCAGCGTTGAAAACAGCGGTGCGGATGCTGTAGTCTGGATTTGGGAACTTCTCCTTCACTGACATCCAGGTAGAGGAGATGTCGTCACAAGAGTATGACAGCAACGGAAATGCTGCCGCCTTGGGAGAAAGGGACCCGTTACTGGAAATTAAGTCTAAACCTGGACTAAAACTCACATGTCCTCCAGAACGATTGATCTCGTCTTCCAGACGTTGGAGCGCCTTTCTTTGCCGGGCCAATAGGGCAATGCTATATCCCTCTTTGGAGAAGCGACGCCTATACTCCAGTGAGTGGCTAGCGTTTACCAACTTGAATACAAGGACCCACGCAACGGCTGCCCCGGTTCCAGCAGCATTTCCTACCCCTTGACCAGCGTGTTAGGATGCGACACAGCTTCGGGAAATAATGGTGACAGCCCACCTGCGAGTACGAGAACACGTTTTGCTGCCGCTAGTGCATTTGGCATGTCTGCTAGTGGAAGGCTTGAAGTGAAGTAGTTGCTCGCGTGTTTTCGCTGACTGACGTCATGACTAATCTCAAGCCACTAATCTCGCTTATGTAATACTCTTTCAAGTCACTATCGTCGCCCAAAACCTTGGCTTGTAAGCTGGCCAGCATGTTGAGTTCACCGTCTGCAAGTCCTCCTGCCAAGAGAACCAAACTGGAGGAAGAAGACTCTACAAGTACTAGCAATGAACTCGAAAACTACGATGAAAACAATTGCAGCATCTGTTTGCAAACTATGGAGGATCGTACAGTCATTCCCACTTGCTCGCATGAATTCTGCTTCGACTGTTTAGTGGTATGGGCAGGTGCGTTTGACTTTCTGAAGGATCTTCGCATTCACGCCCTGAGATCTGTTACACAGCTCAATCGCGTCGCTGTCCCCTTTGCACGCAAACCATTGGGGATTATGTTATACATGACATTCGTTCGCGGTTTGATTACCGCAAACATCATCTCGCACCCTTAAGGTCCAGTTCTCCGCAATTATTGCTCCACCCGCAAACGAATGCCGTAGTGGAAGCTCGAAATACTGCCCGCCGCAGAAGGAGGGATCGTGAACGCGAGAGGCGACAACGTGAAGAACTAGACGAGAGGGACAAACTCGAACTCTCCATTGCTACGCGAAGATGGATCTATAAACATGACCTTTATGCCAAGGTACGTGTCCCAATGCTAGTGATTCCCCAACGATTTGATCCTCCAGGCTGTCAGGTCTAACGCAAGCCATGACAGCATGTCGCGTCTAATCCGTTCACCAAGTATCGCCCGTATCCAACACCTGCGCAATTCGCGGCTTCCCCAGATCTCATATCTCGAACTACAACGTTTTTGCGCCGGGAACTTCAAGTTTGGCAAGGTCTCGATGTAGAGGTATGTGCCACATGACATGATGTCTTGACAACCTGGCAGCTCATCCATCCAGTTCTTGACTAACCTCATCATATCCTTGATGAAAGCTATTGATATACGCTCGGAGTCGGCGGTGAAGCTGTTGGCCGAATTTTTGGACATGGATATCCCATATGAGCCAGGTCATCGATATGTTAATGCAGAACATTTTGCACACGGTGAGTCGTGGCTTACAACTGATGTTGATAGCCAAAACCTGAACTTACACCAGAGGTTTACTCGTATGTCCGATCGCCATACCGAGATCTCTTCGTGTATGATAGTGTTGTTCAGGTATGTGGTATTACTCACGTTGATTTGTTTTGTGTGTTCATGTCATCTGTTAGTATGATCGCCCCCCAAATGTTTCACCGCCTCCTCAGGTGCGACAACGAACCAGGTGGCGTGGATGGTCCCAGGAAAGACCAAGGTCTCGTGGTCGAGACCGTTCCCGATCCCCCTCGAGGTCGCCTAGGCAGGAAGGTCGCGGAAGATCTCCATATGAAATGCACAGGGACCAGCTCCCGTCAAGAATTTCACCCCCGGCTCGGACTCACGATGAAAGCTCTAGAAGGCTGCAACCAGAAGCATCAACATCGAGGTCGGCAGGGACAATTCTAATTCAAGGAATATTAACTCATGTGTACGCAGAGTAGCTAGGAATCCGCAGCAGGACCAGATTAGAGAACACAGTGACATGCAAGAATCTACTAACTCCAACGCAGAATCTATGCCATCCCATATGACTGGAGAGGAGGAAGAAATTGATGTATGTGCTTCTTGATCATCACCTAGTCATTGATTTTCATCTCGTGCCATTGGATCCAAATACGCTAGAACGGGATTGCTTCTCGGCGCACAGCCCAACCTCTGCCTCCAAGTGGCGACGAAGTTGGCAACTTTCCTATATCGAGCAGACCAGAGCACAATTCGACAGGGGCCCTTAGCATTCCCGGCTCCGCGACACCTCGACTGAGCAGATTGAATGATCCCAAGGGGAAACGGGAGGTAGATGAACGCGATACGACGCCCCAATGCACCGGAACAGCGAGTGATGACACACGTGCCCCAGCACCACCATCATTATCCAACAGACTTAAAAACGATGCTAACGCCAGGGAGAGAACGCCACGACAGAGATCCCTTTTGGAATCTGTCCAAGCCCATCTCAAAGCCAATATTTCCGGAGTACAATTAATTAAACCAACCTCGGAGGACAACATACCGAGATTGCACACGCCCCCCAGTCGAGATTCTCACTATCAAATTCCTCTTCGGCGCCTATCTCTCCTGCAACGTTTATCAGACCCGGTGACCAAGGTTGTTGACGAGCAATCAGCTCAGTGCTACGCCACTGATTTCCACCAGGACAGTGCTAGTGGAATAGCATCGAAAATAGAACGAGTCGCCTCAAGCACATACCCGATCACGAAGGAAACAACTGCCGTCCAAGGAGAGCAGGACTTAACTTCTGGTGCCGTTGATTCTCTGGGCGATAGTACACACACGAACCAGCAACGACCATCACCCCTAAGTGACAGTCACCAAGACGATTGCAGGCAAACCACTGATGTGCTGCGAACCCTTGCGACATTTGCAGTTGGAGCGCGACCGCCCACCACGAGTACGACTTTAGTTTTCAACAAGGCTTGCGACTCCGTTCCCACGAATTCCAGTGGTACCTGTCCATCCATAACGAAGATGCGAGCGTCGGATCCCAGACACATAAATAGCGTTCGCGCCAGCGAAGGTTAGGACTCACTTTCCTGAAAATGGATGTCGTGTCAACACTCACGTAACAAATAGAAGCACATCAGTTCGACAAACCGCACGTGGGATCTACCTCGCGATTGACAACCCCCATATATACCCACGATCCGCCTAATTCCGCACCAATCGTGAAACATCAAAATTCCAAAGGACTTGAGTCGGAATTACGGTCGAAGCTGTTATCCCGCCTGGGAGAAGAGAAGAAACAAGCTTGCGAAGCCTTCAATTCGGGGGATGCCTATACAGGTGCCGGGGAAGTGCGAGGAGGGAAAAATCCATCAAGTAACCTTCCAATGCACGCGGATGGCTCAGTTCCTACGCCAGCGCTGGACGGGAACTCTCCAAGAGATGAATTTGAATTTAATGAAAGCCCACGACGATCAATGCAGGATGGTCGTGCTCTTGGTGCCAAAGGTCCAGACCCCGCCCTCACAACCTCGGCGACAGACACCACTGAATTAGAAGCAAGGTTGAGGGCGCGTATGCGTTTGCGGGCAAAGTTAGCCGCAGAAAAACAATTGGGGGAGCCAAGGTGACCAGGTATTAGTGGGACTGGTTTGGGTGGGTTACAATTACCACAAAGGTGCTTGCTGCGCTTTTTCTAGACTGATGGCGTATGCTGTACTATCAATGCAAAAGCCCTGATTCGATTTGTATTACCTTAAACCAGATTCAGTTCCTCCCAGAAACACCTCTGTTTTGGTAAAATCCTGAACAGTGAAAAACATGACTACATATAGAACGTATAGATTCATGACAACAAGGTAGAATATATTGGTAAAGAGTACCCGCATTATCACAGCGCAAAACAGAAAGCGGGATAAAAAGAGTGTAGGAAGGGCGGTGGGGTACCTGTGGGGTCTAACGAGAGACAGGAAATACAAAGCGATTAAGCAGTAAACCTATTTTGTGCAGGAAATTAGGCTATCATAAAATTCGATCGGGAATAAAGAAGGACAACAGGTAGGATTGTCAAAAGGAATGAACGAGACGTTTTTGGATACTCGAAGGCACCGGCGTTGCAGCTGTTCGTCAAAAAGGCGTGAGGAATTTATTGCACCGAAAGACAAAAGACTGGATAGGATAGAGATGTGGTATGTCAAGATTACTCGCGGGAGGGCGTCTGAACATCATCGGGATTATCAACTGGATCCCTTTGGAAATCTGGAGTCGGAGATGAACTTGTTGCGGAATACGGTATGAAAGTCGCACGGACGGGATCGTATCGGCCACTCCGAATCGAGGGTGCAGATGTAGCTCCAGGGGCGGGAGCAGGTGCAGACTCCCTAGGAATGGAGGGAGGCTCTGCAACGTCCACGGAATCTTGACGCACCACACTAGGCTCTCGTATGTAGGGAATAGGAGAAGAGGAACTGCCCCTTGTGGTTTGTGATTCCGTACGAGGCCTCACGAACGCCGCAGGTCGGAGGTTCGCTGAGAAGGATGACTCGTCCCAGTGCGGTTCGGGCTGGAGTGTGAACGGGGGTGGGAGTACGACGCGGGAAAGGCCGTGAACATCAGTCGATTGGGGAACGAAGTGTGGTATCTGTGGAGAAACCGATGATCTTGGACGTAGACGGGAAGGTTCAGGGGGTGGAAGCACTACGAACGGGGAATGCGACTGCGGACCCCCAGACACATTGGCACCCCCACGGGAAGAATCAAAGGTCAAAGGCGGTAAGGTCCGGTTAAAGTACTGATCGTATGAGGAGGACACAGGAGGTGCCGCAAGCCTAGGGTCTGGGATTGGCGGTTGGAGGCCAATCCGCGGGCTGTATAATTGAGATGAAGAACCAGATGAGTAAGGCGTGCCACTAGGAGTATTTGCATCTTGTGATGGAGCTAGGTCCCTCTGACCACGGGACTGACCACGATGGGAAGGTCCATATAAGTCAGCTCCTGGAACCCCAGGACCAAGGAGCCGGCCTTGTGGCTCCGCAGACTGACTACTACTAGATGGCTCTGGAGGATGCTGAGGGCGACCATAAGGTTGCTGAACTGGCGCATTATATGTGATAGGTAGCAACTGAGGGTTTGGGGGAGGGGTAGATTCTTGCGCCACAGGAAAAGAACTGGAAGGGGCCTGGGGAGGATACGCTGGAAATGGACCGTATCGTGGGGGCAGAGGTGCCGATTCATCCGGTTCCTTACGAGGACGTCTTGCCTTTTGCCTTTGGTTCTGTTCAAAATTAAAAGTTAACAAATTAGTGAAAGCGGGAGTATTTCACGGAGGGCACCTGGAACCATATCTGATTGACCAGTGACATCAGTTCATTAAGGAAGAATGAGATATAGAACGTCCAGGAACTTGCCTGCACTTTACGAGCGCTCAAACCGATCGACCGACCAACTTCTTCCCTCATAGCTGTTGTTGGAAATCGTGACTGGAAGTGGACGTTGATCATACTGGATTCATGAAGGTGGGGAATTGAAGCTGAGCCTCACCTGAGCCAACAGTGCGTGAAGGACAGCAGCCTGATGGGGCGTTGTCAGTGTGCGTGTTCGCTTTTTTTTGATGGGTGTGGTCTCCGTTGGGCGCTGCTCGGGGCGCTTTCCTTTCACGTCGCCTGGGCAATTTTCAGTATCTTGCGACTCCGATGAAGGGCTCATCCGCTCTTGTGACTCTTCCTGCTTGAGTGCTGGGGATATTCTCCGCAGGCGTTTTGCCATCGTCGAACTCTCTTCTTGACGATCAGGGGAATGAGGTCGTTTGACCCCAGATTGCGACACCTGCTGTGAGGGGTGAGACTGAGAGGTGGCGGAGGTGGATGCAGCCGGTTGTTGGGTTTGCTGCTGGTGCTCCTCTATAGGAATATTATACGTGCTTTCGGTGTATCTGTATGTTCGTGAAGTCGTCGAGTCCGGGGAAGGGCCAATATTAGTTGGAGAATTAGGAGAGGGAGAAGGAGGGCGAGAACCAGACATCCAGTAAGAGAACAGCAAAATTAAAACCGGGGGAGAGCCTTCGATGCTGTCTCAACGCATCGAGACGACAACGCTGTCGCGGAGCCAGAGGGATAAGTAGAAGCTCTGTTGCAAAGGAAGGCAGGGCAGAGCGTCGGAAAGCGACCCATGTGAAGCCGTTGCCGCTGTGAGAGCCGAGAGGATACCTATACAACCAACCAGTTCGGTAACGTCAACAACAACCGCTATGATTATCCAAAACCAATCGAGATCTACTGCCAAAGGGTGACCGAGCAAAATATCATGTTCCCAAATAATAGGGACGCGTGATCCATCATGGTGCACCTTTTCCTGCTCAAAATGGACACTGCATTCATCAGTGACTCTATCAGCTTGCGCGCCCTCTCCCCGCTTGCGATTTTCGGGTAACCGTTGCTGCTCACTGAGTAGCAGTTCGCACAGTGCAGTGGCAACCAACAAAATCTGTAGTGACGATGGATATGTCTATTCGTCACATGGTGTCACGGATACACACAGGTTGTCACGCCAGCCCGAAATAGGCAAGTTCAATTGATCAGATTCGAGGTTTGCTGTTACAAGATGAGCGGCACATTCCTCTCTCCCTACCGCAAGGGTCGCTTCGATGATTCAGAAATAGCGCCCAAATACTCAATATTCAGAACTGCACGCGAGTTGCTCCACAATAGGAAGAACGGCGCTTGAGGGGCCGATTTCTTTCTCTTTCTCTTTCAGGAACGATGGATCGGGGAAACACTCTCAGAGTTGCCACGGCAGTGATGTTTGTCACTGGGTCTTTGGCAACTGAAGTTTGAATTAATAAATTCGAGCCACAAAGACCCAGGATGACTTCGGAGGCAATAGACCAAAGGCCGTTTCAAACTGAGAAGTTAATGCAACCGGAAGTCTTGTATATACCCCCGAGGCAACTGGGCTAATTAAGAGCCAGCTGCGCCCTTAATGAAGCAATCACGGAGGCGACAGAGGGCTGCAGGCATTGCATTCCTTCGCGGTCTCATCCGTTTCTGAAAAGCATGAAACCATCAAATTAGTGACAATTACTGTATTGTGATGCTTGAGTAGCCTTAATGGTGGCGATGCTTAGGGCTACTTCCCCCACATAATATGCTATTATTCTGGCATGGCATTTGAAGAGCAATGGAGGCTCAGCTATGCGCCATGTAAACCCACCCAAAACTATGGTCTCTTCCGAAACGACCACTACATTCGAGGATTGTCATCACATCTCACACTGGTTCGGAGTCTAGACTGGTCGGACATTGATATGTACCCCCAAACCTGGAAATTTGGCTTGATTAAGTGATTTTCCGTTTGGAAACAATATTGCATTGTAATCGTAGATCTCCAGGCAAGTGACCGCGGAGCGGGCTCGCGAAGTCAAAAATCAGTTGTACTGTCCCACCGAAGAGGAAGGACAGTGGTTTAGTATACCCTTCGCCAAAAACCGAATGGCCGGGCCGCGGGTTCGTCGTTCGAATGGAATGGAATCGTAGGACCTTGTCGTCGGGGACCGAATAGATGCTTCCGCAAACATGAGAGATTTTGAATTGGAATTATGGGGGAGAGAAGCTTCAGGGCTAATAAACCCCGACGACGATGAACCGGACACGCTTCGACCTCGTTGTGCGCCCTCCATTCTAGGGCAGGTGTTGGCCTTTGTGGTCGTAAGGTAATATCGTGATAATATTAACTCAAGGTTGAAGCTGATGAGTCACAATATAGCGAGTGTCAGAATTTGAAACCCGTTGTTTTGGGTTTTGAGATCCCAGTGCTGACACAAGTCCGAACTCAAGATCTGTATACCTGAAGAAGGCCAGATGTGGAAAAGGAAATGCGAAAGAAAATCAGGAAAACAATTCCGCAGTGTGAAGATGATGGAAGGAGTGTCAACTTCGCTGTTGTTTCTGCCACGAGGATGTCATCAGAGAACCACGTGTAGCAACCGAGGAGGGCTTTGATTCAGACGGGAATTGAGAAATGAGAAACTCGCGAGCAACCCGGGTTTGCGCGGGAAAACGGAGCAAGATGTTATGCGGACTTGCTGCGGGGAAGGAAGGATGTCGCGGCTTGACTCCAACGGTTACAAAGCAAAATATACACGGATTCCGAGGCGGTGGTAAGCGAATGGTTTCTTAATAATAGCAGAAGCAAACGAGACGGTAACTAGGTTCTCAGAATGAACGATTCAGTCAAAGAGAGCTGAACGGTCCGGAGGCAATCGAAAATTGTTTCGAAGGTTTTGCTTGACGTTCCATAATGGCATTGTGATAAATCCCCGAGTGTAATTTGATCGAGATCTCACATGCGGTCCAAAAATCCGCAAACACAGAAGGGCGTCTCGATTTCGCTCCTCAGCCTGTATGGGCACGATATGAAGAGATAATAGTGCGTTCAAACCAGCAGTAGGAGGCGAGAATCGGAGAAGGAGCTCGGGATATCGATCGAGGAATACAGTTTTAGACTTTGGGACAAGCGCCTGACCAAAGAATGCCTAGTCACGTGGAGCTGTCTAGGCAGGTCGACACAACTGAATTAGCTAAGCCGCTCTGAGGACAGAAGGACACCTGAGTTGCAAAGTCCAATGGATGCATCTCTTCCCTCAACCTCGACCTCGCACGGCCAGGAAACCTCGCCAAAACCCACTACTACAAGATCTGGCCTTACTCTTGTGCTCCCATCGCTCAAGAACCTCAAGGCGGCCAAAGTCGCCAAGAAATCTAAACCCACTGCCTCAATTCCTCAATCGCCTGCCTTCGATGGCGAAGTTGTAGAGAAGAAGGTTCCTCGGCCGGTGAAGTTGAAGCCGCTCAAGGAGGTTCTCGCCAAACTCATCCAGCAAATCAAAAAGTGCGTGTTTTATCGCTTTACAACTTCGACATGATCAAAACCTTCCTTCTGCAGGAAAGATGATTATGCTTTTTTCCTAGAACCAGTGGATCCCAACAAGGTGCCCGGCTATCTAGATGCCATCAAGCGTCCTATGGATTTCGGTACCATGACCAACAAGGTCAGCCGGGGGAAGTACCGATCCTTGGAGGACTTTGCCGTGCGTTTCTGATTTTTTACATCGCGGAATTGGAGTTGAACCCCCCTCTGTTAGAATGACCTCAGACTTGTGACGACGAATGCCAAAACATTCAATCCCCCGGGCTCCATCTATTACACAGAAGCAGATAGAATCGAGGCTTGGGCACTAGACCATATCGCCAAAGCTTCATCAACAGTGATTCAGTATGAAACGGACTGGAATATAGATATCGAGAAGGATGACGACCCTGCAGTCAACGTCGACGATGATGATGTCGAGAATCCTCCTGTGTCCATTCCAACCGAGGACGCCACTGTCAACGGGCGATCACCATCTGTACTTTCCCAAGTACAGCAAACGAACGGAAGGAGAGGCATGAGAGGCCCGTATAAGAAAGGCGCTGCGCCAGCCGCTGTTTCCGAGTCGATTGATAGTGAAGGGAGATTACCTGGTTCAAAGGATGGTCTCGCAGCATTTCCACCATGCTCAGATTGGGCGAAAATGATGGTTGCACTCAAGCTAAAGGGTATGCCTGATTGTTTCCGGATCTAATTTTTTTGTTTAAATATCTGCAGGAAAGCGATATAAAACGAAGAAAGAACGACTACGGTTTGAGAAAGAGGGCCCCCCGTATCTACCCGATGGTAGTCTAGATTACACTGAAAGTATGTTATCTCCTCCAGAGCTGGGAGCCCTTTCATTTACATGGGCCTACAGTGGAGGATCCGTTTTCCGTTCTGTCAGCTTTGGTTCCGGATCCCCCGACACGTCCCCAACTTACGCCTGTATACCCTCCCTTATCTATACCCAACCCTCCAATAATTCCACCAACACCGTGGCAAACGCACCCTGCATCCGAAAGCTCGACCCCTCAACCAGAACCCGTTCCATCAACGTCACAAGACCATCCACCAATTCCCTTCCCGTCCACTATCAGTCTGCCACTAGGTTATGATCCATCATCATCAGTTAATCTCCAAGTACCTCTAGCTACGACGTACTCGAAACGACGGCACTGGCAAATCGTTCGTAATCAGGCCGGTCGTAAGGCTAAGGAGAATGCGGAAGACCATGAGGCGGATGAATCACCATGGCACATCTCGCGAGAAGCGCACCCAGCTGATTTTGGTTCGTTCGCGGTTCTGGCCGGTACACTATCGGAAGAGATGAAAAAACGCGGAGTTACACCTGGAGTGTTAAAGGATGGGGAAGAGGAGAAGGCAGTGTTTGACCTTATAAGGGATAGCGTAGACCCAGAGGAGGTGGCGAAAGAATCGGGAAACGAGGATTCCGGTGTTTCCGCTTACCTGGATGGCTCCGTACCAAGTGCCATGGAATATTTTACGTCGCGTCGCGCAGCGGAAGCGGAGGAATACATTCGGGACGTGGTGTATGGTGGTGCGGATGGGTTTGCTTATGTTCGGAGCCTAGCAGAGTTCGTGAGTGCCGATCCTACAGAAGTAAGCCACCCAAATCCCCTATTTTATTCAATTGACTAAAATCTACTCGAGGTATCTTCATGTCCAATCAATCCCCGGTCGGAACTGGGGCTTGGGATGCGGCTAGGAGAATACGTGCAAGATGTTGTTGACGAGCTCACCGACGGCCGTCATGCACTGTTGCGTGAAGCTGCCAGCCAACTACGCGTCCAAGCATACAGTCCCGGAAAGGTGGAGACCAACTCCCCAGTCGCCATGCAGACGGCGGCGTCGTTAAGCGTCGTTCCTGAAGCGGCGATCGCTCTCCAGGCTTTGCTACAGATTAAGGTGCAAAAAATCGACATGAGCGCGCTGATAAACAAGCCTGAAGAATTATTCCTCAGCGAGGAGGAATGGGCTGGGAAGGGACTGAGGGAGAAACGGAGGACCTTGCAACAGAAAGTGGATACTACGAGCCGTAAACGTCCTCGATTAGAGACCGATGATGCGATGGAGGTTGAGGAAGAGGAGAAATCGGAAATGGACACCGATGCAGGCGTAGCTGATGGTGCTAGCCACTCGACCCCCAGCGCCAACACAAACACTTTTGAGATGGAAGGTCCAGAAGAGTTGGCTGAGGTTCTGGAGTATGTAGCCTGCCTGATTGCGAAGCTGAATCGGCGCATGAGCACTGGGTTGGGTTTCAAGTCGGGTGGTGATGCCACTAGTGGGCGGCATTATTCAGCAACCCCTTCCGACGTGCGAGGAGGGAATGCCGGGGTTAACGAGACGAATGACGAAGCGCCGATACCTCCAACAGCAGGAGTAGCCCCAGAAGAGGATCCAACATTGCGCAATTTGCGACTGAACCTATTGGCGCTTGCAAAGAGAGCCCCGTTGGATACGATCTCCCGCCTACCTTTAGAATTGGTGCCTGAGCACATCCGTCATTACATCCCGACAGTGGAAGCCTCAGCTGCTTCAACGGTCAGCACGACTCCGGTTTATGCGCCGATTGCCACGACTGCTACTACCGCTTCTCCTGCCAGTTCAAGTTCGTGATTTAGAAAACGATGTGGTTTGACCGTCTGACCTGCTGACTCGGTTCGTGTTACCCGATCACTGCATCCGCCATAGCTGCGATGTGGTGTGCGATTGACAGGGTGTGCGCGATATGTTTAACGCCTTGTTCAATTTTTCAATATTGTTGTTCTGGCCTGTTCACTTGTCTGCTTCTCTCGGCAAACTCGGGTAGCGTAACTTAGATCTTGCTTCCTCCTGATTTTTTTTTTTTTGTTTGGGGTTATGTTATTTTTAGACTAATTATTAAGGCGTGATTAGTATGTGTAGATATTTCTATTTTTTTTTTTTTTCGGTAGTTCTTTCAATACAGAGCATTGAGACGAAAGATTGTTCGGATCGCGTGATCCCCGAACCATGAACGGAGATCTCTTGAACTCCAGTGATTATCTGGAGATCCTTGGGTAGGACGTAACCACGAACAGGTGGGCACAGGGACGGTAAGCAGTTAATTAATCCCATGATCATCACAGTATGCCGATGCTCAGACGGTCTCCAGAGGTGGATGATGATCGTTACTGGTATCAACTACTTAGTTATTACAAGTAGGGCAGCATCGGTGTTGAGGCGGCCGGGTCGCTGGTAGACTTGCTGTCTAAACTTTCGGGGACCTAAGCAGTATGACTACAAGTGCTGAGCGCCGTCAGAGACAACGATAACCTGTATTTATCAAACAGCGCTGAATTCAAGTTTTGTAGCACGAGGTATGACCTCGGTGGAGTAGTTGCTGCCACATGGCACGAGGTCATTCTTCGAATCCAGAAGATGTCGAAAGGTAGTGGAAGTTGATGATACCACATGTTTTCCGGGTTGGCCTGTGGCAAGGTACGGGAGGGAACGGGTTGCTATGACCGTTGAACAAATCATGATCTTATATCTCTCCCTTTTTATTATTTCTTTGTCTATGGCCGGCATGCTGGTACTATGCACAATGAGCGAGGGAGGATTGCTTGATATTATTCTGTGAACATTCGTAGTTGCTTTGTCCGTGACCAGCGGATGATTGCCGACCCGCTGTCGCTGTATTTTCCTGCGAACTATTGAGAGAGCTCGAAGGTGAGTTACAGAGGTGGTAGGTATGGTAGATGCCATAAAAAGTGTGACCTATTTCTAAGCAGATGCTTGTGTAGCGCCTGGAGTGGACTCGGTTTAAGGGTGTGAGTGTGGAGGCCCCAAGTTATCTAACGTTGGCATAGAGCCTAATTGAGAGTTAAATTGACTGCATTGCAGAAAAGTGGGAAGGAAACAGGGTTTGAAGACATAAGCGCATGGTGCTAGTGAACCACGCGGGTGTAAGTATCTTGCAGTTCCACGATAGGCTGAAACCTCCCTCTGTCAATGAAGTCAAGTGAAGCATAAAATGACCGACAGGGGCGAGTAGCATTCTGCGGTTTGCGGAACCCTCACGCTGAGGCTAGCACATGCTAATAACCTCGCAATTCAATTTCTGTGAATTGTGAGAACTCGTCTCATTAGCCAGGCATGTATGTTTGAGCATCGTTCTGAGTATCCTTAGGAGCGGTCGCCCGTTCCATTGAACAGCGGTAACGATCACGAGGGTATGGGGTAAAAGTGGGCGTACGACTTGCTAATCAGACAATCTTTCTTTTCCAGCAACCGCCACCATCTCTCTCCGTGGCCAGTTGTTCGTAGCACTATAGGTTGTCGCAAAGAGATGAATTCATCTGATTTAGTACATGCATCATTCGAGGAGGTTCCTGAGACCCTCAACATCAGGAACACCAAGAACCCGATGCTCATAGTCTGGTTGTCCAGCATTACTCTGGTGGCCTTTCGCTTGATGAGAAGATTCTATCTTCTCAAGGTATCCTTCTTCATCTACCAACTGAAGACTCTGCCTCCAGGACCTTCTACCCCCTCCTGTACCAATGCTACTGGGCAGTCCCAGAGCTCAGCTTCCCACTTCCCAGACATGGAACTTGATTCTCCTATCTCTTCCCCCTCCCCATCTGAGTGGACTACACTCAAAGCTGCTCCTTCTCAACTTCCTTCCACTCCCACCCCTTCCAAGGCCAGGACAAGAAGAAAGAATCTGAAATGCTTTTGTGCATCATTTCAGGATGGACTCAAGCTATTCACAAGGCAAGTCAGGATGAAATCTCTCCTGGCCCTCAGCTCTATGCTACATTCTGTGACTTCATAGCGACGTTGGAGTCAAAGAGCATGTTCACCAACCATTCTCCTCCCATCCATTGGTCCCCTCCCCCACAGGGCAGTACATATTACTGCCTTGCTTTTTTAGGCACAGTAGCCTCACACCCAACATGAGCCATCCCATTGAATAGCTGACTCAGCCATGACGGATGCTCAACCAGTGCCTGCCTCACAACTAGTGCTGTTGGCAGTATGGCTACTGGTCCCTACCAGAATGTAGTGGAGTAAAATAAAACCAAAGAATGTTAATGATCAATTTTCATTTAGATGATTACACAACACTTTTTTGCTATGAACCTCAAGTGTCAACTCACTGATAGATCTCACACTGGTAGCCTACAACTTTCTTTTCATCTTTATCCCTTTCTTCTTTTGTCCAGCATACACATATATCACTGGTTCATTCATCTCAACCCCAGTGGTATACTTTGGCTAGCTCAGTTCAGTGGCATTAGACTACAAAAAGTGACCAAAGGGTTTATGATACATACAACAGGTTCATCCTTGTCATTAGTATCTTCATTGACATCTTCAGGCTCATCCAGCTCAGTCTCATCACCTTCATTCTCATCCATCACACTATCTTCACCCTCAAAAGAGCTGTTGGACAGAAAAGTTGTATCACTGTGGGATTATCTACAGTAAGTGGTGATTAGTCATTGTGCCATAAATGCTGCTTTGGATTGGGACTCTTGATCTCTTGATATGTTTTTGTTTTTTTTAACAGGGTGAGGTCAGAGAATGTGCACTGATTTCTGTCCAGACTGCAGCATTATGACCATCTATTATGAAGCCACCCTCGAGGATAATGGGAAATTGGTGCAGCCAAACAAGCTTGTCCCATTCATCACAAGAATGCTCACTTTGACATTGGCTATGAACGTCCTTACCACTTGTACGTGGAGCTGTGTTAGAGTATTTAAGGGACTGAGCTGTTGGGTAGTGTTGATGGCGTGGCGGATGCGAAAGATCCGGAATCAACTGAAGCCTAGGTCAATATCAACCGTCTCAAGTCCTTCGGATACCGTCATGCGACTTCTGGTCGAGACAGGATTGATGTACACGATATCCATCAACATTCTGTTCTGTTTGTATGTCTCGGGTGATAATGGGCAGTATGGTGTTCGCCAAAGCTAGGGAACTGACATGCCGCTATTCAGGTCGTTCAAATTATTGTAAGCCCGAACAGCCCATAATATTGATTGATCGCATTCTTGGATCTTGTCTGGGTTATCACATTCAGCCTCATAATAACCCGTATCGACCGCGGAGAGGTGACAACGCCTCCATCGCAATCATACCGCTACGGAAACTCAGCGCCGCTACATAGTATGATCAGCATTCATACCTCCGTTACGAGGTTTCCCGATCCACTGAATGAGGCGACGAAATCGGGGAACAGATTAGATCTAAGCCTGCCCACGTTGATCCATTCTCCTGGTGCGAAGGCAAAATTGGGCTGGGGTGGACCTTGATTTCTAGTGCTCTTGAATTCCCGTGATTTATCTCGTTCACCTTTTAGGTTTCGTTGTGGTTTCAATGAGTTTTTCTTTGTTAAGTTTTTCTTTTAAATATTCATGTCCTGTATTGTTTGTTTATACCATACACCCTGTGAAATGACGTGGATCAGTATGACATCCATACCTTATGATTATGTGGCGTCGCTCAGTCCTTGACCCGTCATTTTCGTAGGCTGGATTGGTTCATTACAAGTCAGGAGACCCGATAGGACACGGATGTATTGAAAGGGGGCGGAATCATTTGGGGTGGGAGAACGGGTCCTGGTCCTGTAGGAGATAGTCGCTGGACGATAGACTCCGGGAGCCGTCTATTGATAATATCTATAATCAGAACTCGGCACGCCACAATTCTCGCCTGGCTCAGTGCAGTCACAGAAGAACTGAAGGCGGGGTCACTTCCTGTGAAATCCGCATATTACACCAAAGCCGCATCATTCTGCGTTCCCTCGGGATGCGTCCGGGGGTTTCAGGTTTGCGTGTCCCCTAATAGCAACGAAATGACGTTGAAACCATGCCATCATGCGGTGTGGAGCATTAGCAGATTATAGGCTACAGCAACTGTCAGTCGATAGTCGTAGCTCGTGTTCCAAATATTGGAACCTGAGCCATGGTCACAATTGTATGAGAAGAAACACGGGATGTATCATGATGACCACGACGTCGACACAAGCGCTATGGTAAGACGGAGGATGCCAGGCTTGTGCAAGTAGCTGAGTCGTGACACCTCACACTGATCCGCTGAGCTTGTTAAAGATAGTGAGGATGTCCGAAGGCGCTAAGCCCCGTTACAAGGCGCGTAGTGAAGTTGCCTCAAAGGCTGATGTCCCTCCATAAGGCGTATCTGTAGAGAAGGATGCGTCATTGAAGGCTATGTGGTGAATGCAGACTTGGAGTATGGGTCGGAACAAATTCCAAAAATGGCAAAGGCGCCGGAGGGAAAAAGGGACCGACGGAAACGTCGTCAGGGTCTCCTCTCCATCACGGAAGGGACCAGGTAATAAGTCAGTCTTTCCCCCATCTTCAGTACCCCTTAGGTGTCTTTCTTCAACAAGATTCTCAATTCAGAACCCCTAGAAACCCTCAAACAGTCTTCTCTAGCCCAGCAAGTCAGCCGCTCAAGCCCATTCCCAAGGCATGAACGTGTTCAAGGACGTGGCCAAGTTAGCCGAGAAGGGTGTCAAGCACACCCGCGATGAAGTTATAGGTGTGTTTCTTGCTTTCAGCTCTTGAGCGCTTCTCGGGTACTTATATTTGTGTGCGTAACTAGGAATTTTAAATCCCAATCGTTCGTCGTGATGTTCGGTCCCTGTGATCCCTCTCAGTTGAAATAATTTATGTTTGTAGGACGCCACGATGAGCCTGCAGAGCAAGAACAGGACAGGATTCGTGCCGAAATTAGAGCTAGTCACCGCTTCGATAGTTTCGCAGGTCAGAGGTCTGAAAACACGGTCAAATGGTGCGTCCTTTGTAGATTACTCTTGCAGTCTGCTTACGATTCATCGTGTAAAGGCATATCGATGGCCATGATTACATGTGGGCGCTCTCGGAAATGCTCGAAAGTGCTAAAGAAGTCATCTTCATTCTCGTAGGTCTCATTTGACTACATGAACCATCAAACAATGTGCTTGACTGAATGATAGGATTGGTGGCTTACTCCCGAATTGTACCTCCGTCGCCCCCCTGCCAAGTACCCGGAATACAGACTTGATAGAATCTTGAAACGCAAGGCAGAAGAGGGTGTCAAAATCCATGTCATTGTTTACAAAGAGGCAAGCGAATATTGCCATGATTACCTGAAATTTTCTGATTTTATTACAGGTCACCCAAACTATGTCCATGAGCTCTAAGCACACCAAGGTGAGTCGAGTCTGTCGGTGTAGTCATTTATCTTGTCTAATGTATAATAGGACACCTTAATGAACTTGCATCCTAACATTAGCTGCATGCGTCATCCTGACCATATTGGTGCAAAAGGTATCTCGTCATCACCTCTTCGTTATTTCTTCTTCTAACCCACTGTCCCAGACAGTGTCCAGTTCTGGTCCCATCATGAGAAGGTGTGCTCTTGGTTTAATGTACCGCCCAAAAGACTGGAAATTAAACCTTTCTGAATGCAGGTGGTTGTAGTCGATAAACACTATGCTGCCATCGGCGGTCTAGACCTCTGTTTCGGTCGTTGGGACACCCACACCCATCCTCTTGCTGATGTCCACCCGACCGACTTCTCCATGACTCTCTTCCCAGGGCAAGACTACAATAACGCACGCATCATGGATTTCCGTGATGTGTACAACTATGCTGGTAACCAACTCTCCATCTTAGAGAGTGCCCGTATGCCATGGCACGACGTGAGTTCTTACCCACTCCACAATTAGACATCAGCGCAGGCGACTCAATGCGCATATACCCGCTTATTTTTTTTAGGTTCATATGACCTTCGTTGGTCCGGTTGTCGTGGATGTTTGTCAGCATTTCGTCGAGAGATGGAACGAAATCAAGAAGCGAAAGGTCCGTGTTATATTTTGATGTATCACCTTATCTCTGTTCTGATCGGGTATATGGATTACAGTATCGCAATGAAGAGTGAGCTGGATTGGTTGAACATACCCAGAACTTGGAGCTTGGTTTGCTCATGTTGTTTACAGGAGGTGGCCGTGGTTGCCGCCCCCGCAGGAGCCTGAGCACGCCCCGGAAGAGCCCGTTGCTCGTATGCCAAGTTTCTTTCCTGCCTTGCGCATATATTCAACTGTTCACTCTTAGGTCACCCACATCTCAGCAAATGGCGTGAGATGGGCCACAGCTACAAACAAAGATGGCACGGACACGTCGAACCCGAACCAGATTACCCAATCCCCAAGAATGGAACTTGCAACGTCCAGGTTGTGCGCAGTGTTAGCGACTGGTCTCACGGGGTTCTCACGGAACACAGTATCCAGAATGCCTGTGAGCCTCCCACATTCTTTTGACCTTATTCTCGTTTGGCTAATGTCGGGGGATAGACCTGAAGTTGATTGAGGATGCCGAGCATTTCATATACATTGGTATGTTTTGTTGACCCCCTCCCGGAAAATTCTTTCTGAATTGATATTGTAGAGAACCAATTCTTGTACGCTTGCGATTCAATTCCCGGAATAATCCGTTGACCTTTTCATAGCATTTCTACCACCAAGGAGGGTGGAGCTGTGGTCAATTTGATCGCCAAAGCTTTGGTCGACCGTATCGTCCGCGCGGCTCGCGAAGGTCGCAAGTTCAAGGTTGTCGTTCTTATTCCTGAAGTCCCAGGCTTCGCGGGAGATATCAAGAACGAGGGTTCTTTGAAGACTATCATGGGTGCTCAGTACAGGACTATCAACCGCGGTGGAAGTAGCATCTACGAAGAAATCAGGAAGGCCGGATATGAGCCGTAGGTGGTTGTGGAATATCCGGGGAACGTCCTGAACCAATCGATCTTGGTTAGGTTGGATTATATCCGCTTCTACCATCTGCGTGCGTATGACAGGATCAACGCGCCTCTCAGTCAGTTGCTTTCTGCTCTACCATGAATTACCCTTGCTCACAAGAGATGTGCAGCGACGTACATCAACAAAATCGAAGAACGATCCGGTGTCAAATTCCACGAGGCTCAAGTTGCACTGGGCCGTAAATGGATTGAGGGTGATCTGCTTACGCAGCAGAAAACAGTCAAGATTAAAATCCCTCGCGAAACCCAGGAGGGTCTCGTGCACAGCGACGACACTCCCGAGGAAGTCCATGAATTCCAGATCCCAGAGAGCGAGGAGCAGGCCGAGGAAACAATTAGGAGGTTTGAAGAAGGGGCCAAAAGCGTTAGAGGCGATGAGGAAGTAGCAGACAATGTGGCGCAACATATGTTGGATGATAGAACCGGATTGCAGGATGAGAAGTGGCTGGGTAGCGAAGAGGAGGAGCTGAATGCGTACGTCCCATTCATCCGTGCTCCGCGTAATATGAAGATGACTTATAATTTATTTGTCAGGTATGTTTCGGAGTTGCAGTATATCCACTCAAAAGTTATGATCGTCGATGACCGCCGTGTCATTGTGAGTACATACCATAGCTTCCCTCAAGTTAGCGACCTAATACCCACATAGATGGGCTCGGCCAACATCAATGATCGGAGCCAGAAGGGTAACGGCGACTCTGAGATATGTCTCGTCGTCGAGGACACGGATATGATCGACTCAACTATGAATGGCGAACCGTATCAAGTGTCGCGCTTCGCGGCCAGCTTGCGCCGCAAGCTCTACAGAGGTGCATAACACAATCCTCCTTTCCCCATTCCGTTCCTTCTTTGTGTTACGAAAGCTCATCACATCATTCGTTTTTTCATCGTTACAGAACATCTCGGTCTCATCCAGCCCCAAATTCCTGACGGTCGCGGTCACGTCACCAAGTTCATGCGGCCAGCGCCTTACCCAAATCCAGATGAGACTAACGAGTACGAAGACAGCCTCGTCGCAGATCCACTCGCAGAGAAGACTCTTCTATTGTGGAATGGGACGGCGCATAAGAACCGAGAGATTTTCTCTGAAGTGTTCAAGCCCGTACCAACAAACCTCGTCAGGAATTGGAAAGCTTATGAAGTATGTTTGACTTGTCCGTCACCCTATAGTAAGGTGGGATTGTTGATGGAGTAACCCTACAGGACTATGTGCCCAAGATTAAGACGGGCCACGTTGCGCCTGGTATTAGTCTCGATCGTGTCAAAGATAAATTGAGCCAGGTCAAGGGAGCTCTCGTAGAATGCCCTCTGGTAAGTCGACCGCCCCGCTCAGATTGACCCTATCCGAGCCGAACTAACACCGTCTTGAACCATGACTACTTTGACAGGACTTCTTGATTGAAGAAAACGACCTTGTTACCGGTCCAGAGTGGACAGCTCTCAACCCTACATTGCCTATTTATATCTGATTTAAGAACGGTGACTTAGGATTGCCCCTGACCCCGTGAACACTCCCTCCTAGTTACATGCTAAGGAAAATCTTTAAGTATCGCGATGTCTATTTCGAATGTTGCGTGTGACTAGCAGGTGTATATATGTAATGGAAGTAAGATATATAAATGGGACTACTCTCATGTCCCAAACAGAGTAAAAGGCAGGAAGAGTATCGCGGGTGTCGCGGACCAAAGTCAGGATCTGTCCTTGTGTTCTTTGTGTGGATCATCGAGCAAGTGCAGGAGCCATCATTGAATGAACTGTCAATGCAATCGCCACCGAGACGAACCCCATCGCCGTATGGAAACGAGAGATGTGAGTGTTGCTGATCCGGAAGCCTGTCACGAAAGGTAGTTCAGAAGCCCGCCGTTTCCATACCGGAGAACAGTCGAAAGAGTTCCCGTGATCTTTTAAATAAGAAACTGTCAAAAACGTGGGTGCGAACCATATGTGAATCACGCTAGATTCCGCGAAGACAGGGTCTTGACATACCATAACAACCCAGATAGAGAGTACCTGTACATAGATGTTGGATAAACGGCCAACAGCCAAACGCTCTGGATAGTATGCGAATGTGACCTGGACGGACACACGATCAAAACGGCGGAGAAAGGCTTGGCGTGTCGAGAAGGATATGCACCCTGCTGCGGCGGTAATATCACACTGACCGACCAGCGAATCGCATGCTCGTGAAGTGGTTCGTGACCCAACCAAGGGATGCTATGATGACGAGAAGTGGCTGAAGTTTAACGCACAAAGTGGGATGGGGTTCCCCCGTATGGTGGGTGACTCGGCACTTGCCAATTTGCTCAGCCTGTAAGGGGCTCTGCTCCTGGTGCTCGGAAACGGGGGGGAAAGTGGTATCGCAAGGGGTGCTGATAAGATATAGTAAACATGAAACCCAACCCTGATATAGCAGGGTGACCGATGCAATGACCCCAAAATCTACCTACCTCCGAAACCAAGGTCTGGCCTATCTGATAACTGGCTAGGACGCAGGATTGGTCCTCACCGCTGTAGAGTTGATTCCGGATGAAATGTCTAAACTGTGTAACTCTAGTGAAACCGAAACCTCGAGCATATATGGCGGCGAAGTTTGGATAGATCTAGCAATAATTTGCGTGGTATGGTATTCAGTGATCCTGTTAAGTAGAACCAGAAAACCTCGCAGACCGTGTCAGCTCGTGTACGAATTCGGTATAGCGGTGCTTACTCACAAGCAGGATCCGTACTGCAGAACTTGATCGCGAGATGACAGAGGAATTTGTCGCAGTTAATGCCGCAGCAGGGAGACAGAAGAACACTTTGATTATCAACTAAAAAGAACTTGATAGCAGGTCAATTATATCACGGATACCACGTACTCAAAGGCATTGCCAAAAGGATTTGGCGTGGTTGTGGACACCAACCAAAAGTGCGCTGGGTGGATCGAGCTGGCATGCAAGCAACCCCTAGAATGAAAGGCGTAAATGGCCGCCCAGCGTCTGCTGCACCCAAGATTTAGTGCAACCAACCGTAGAAAGGCTTCTTGGGCTTTAGAACATCAATCTGGACGGGACCATCCGCAATAACTATTTTGTCGTGCATGGCTTCGTAGTGCCTTTTAAATTCGACCCCGAGATCGAGAAGATTTGATATCATACGTGACCTTGTCCTCTAATACAGCTGGTGGTCATCCGTCAGTTCTCCGAGATCACACGCGGTTGTTGGGTAACCCCGACGTGAACACTCCCGGTCGATCGCTACCGAAGCCGATGAAGGCATTGTCTGAGAGATGTTCAATAAACGGATGGAGCACCCATAGGTTGCATCGAATTTTGGGGATGAAGGAGATGAAGTGTACCCTCAAACATCATCACTGCCCGTGTGAGTTTATGAATGAACTCTTCCCTTTGAAGAACGCATGCACCATGCCGAGTGATCTGTGGTGTTTGCCTCCGCCCAAATTTAACGTTTCGAAGACAATAAAACTCACGAAGACCTCGGCCTTCTGTCTCTTGTGTTCGGGGCCGCCGAGTTTAAGCCGCCGATGCGCCCAGTCTTCATAATCAGATGCAGACCACGATTGCACAGGTATCGAAGCATGCTACATCGTTGTTCCACGCCCAGACATAGAAATCCATCAAGCATGGGCGCCGAAACTTGTGAAGGCCTTGACGGGTTGAAGATGTCACAGCTTTGTTAATTCGTGCGTGAGTGCCACCACACCGCCAGATTTCCCGTAGTCGCAATAGGAGGGCTAACACCATTTGCATCAGTGGCCTCGGCAAGAGTACCGACAACTTAGACTTAACTCTGTGGTTCCTTTTTCTTGTTTTTCTCGCCGAGGTCTGAAGGTGATTAATTTCTCGACAGCAATACAAGCTTACCTCCTCCGGTGCCAGCCTTGTCGGAGGGACTCTTGCCACGGGTAGCAACCCTCTATGTTCTTAGATAAACGCAACACGGACAAACCATCAAGGTCCACCCCGCAATGGGCCCTATACCTGCAATGATAGAGACCCCGCCACCATCCAGCCGTTTTGTGCCGAGGCTCTCCTCTAGCTATGGGGCCATGCGGGGGCTCATACATTACCTATGGAACGAGAAATTGCCCGCCCCTTCTGGAACCTTCTTAAACCAATCTTGAACCGCCTCTTCATACCATACCGATGCATTTGTATCACCTTTGCCGCCGTCTGTCTCGATTTATCTTCGGGAATTTCGGGCCCGCCGCCCATTCTTCCAGAACGAGTCGGTACAGTGGTCCGAGTCCTCCTGTCTGGGGTGGTGCCGTGGTATTTTCTTCGAGAAGATGATTAGTGCCGAAGGAAATGAGTGGCGCAGGTAAACAGCAGCAGCGCCACGATGTACCCATGTGCCTCCTTCAGCTTTCTTGTTTCTTATGGGCAGAATGCGCCGCCGTCATCTCTCGTCATTCCGGGGCCAATAGCAGGGGGACGTTGGATAACGCATGACCTAGGGGTAAGTGAGCCTTGACCTGGTTTTCTCTTTGGATTTGCTGTGCTATTCAAGTGTTGCGGAGAAATCATTGGCAGACTGGCAGATGCCCTGTGAAAGCCCCTGCGATCGTGGGAATGCGGACTCAAGCCTGGCCACTGCTAACCAGGTAGCTTCGTACTTGCCCCGACCAAACAGCAGATATTCATAGGTGCCTTTCCCTACGGTGGTGCATGCATTGATTGATGGATTGATTGATTGATTGATTGATTGTGGAGGTGCCAGTTCGGCTACGCAGGCAGTTGGTACCAACACAAGTCTGGGAATGCACTGTGCTACTTCTTGAGCAGTCCATCGATTAGATGAACGAATGCTCCCATCGTCTTGTTTAATTGGGAGTTGGGCATATTGGTGACCTCCAATTGGAGTTCTAGTGCGACGAGTAACAGACCAGGAATGTGCCATCACGCTAACGACTGGAGAAAAGACGGCTCACCTAATATAAAAGCGATTATAACTTCATCCTCTACCTTTGCCATCCCTTTTCACTCATCCCGACTGTATCGTGTGGTTGTAGTATGGAACACGAGGTCTCCTGGCTACGGCACAGTACTCGGAAGTTTCTGCTTTGTTCAGATCCCTTCCCTGAGTGACACGGAAATGTAACGGTCCAGAAACTCGGCTCAGGGCTCGCCAATTCGATGTCTGTAACCTGCGGGGTAAGGCGCCTCTCATGTGAGGCAAGTGACCACAATCGATTAACTTATTACCGGAACCTCCATCTCCAAATTTTCGTTCTCTCTGGTTCGCACGGCAGGAGGGTCCAGCCTCGTTGTGAAAAAACCTCTGGCGGCTTGTTGACTTTGGGATGAGATTCAAACGTGTTACGTGGTGAGTACGGCCATACCTTTCTGTGTTTCTCAGGTTTGGTAATCAACTTCCCACCGGAACAATCGAAGTAGATGGAATGAGCATTAGACCTTCATCTTGGTGCTTTGCCTCGATATGGGGTCCTCAAATTGCAGGACCAGCTGATGTAACCGTGGGTAGACTCTGGCTGAAATCGCATAAAAACTCGCCAGCTATTACGACAGTCCTCAGCTTAGCTCCGGCACGATGTTGATTCAAGTCAGCTTATTCCGGCAATTAATCTAAATATCATTGCCAAATATTCAAAGTAATCACGGTCGATGGAATGCAGTATAAACTAGACCATGCAGTTTCAGGTGAAGGGGGAGCTGTGGTTCGTCCGAATCATGCTCTCACTACCGGAAAATATTGTTTGACGCGATCTGCTTGGACGTTCCGAGCAATGGCGGTCGCCACAGGCGGAACTTTCTTCATCAAATTGCAGATGTACCCCTATTAGTAGTAGTAGTAGTAGTAGTTAACACAAATCTGAATGTCTGTTTTCGGCCAGAATCAATTGTTTCATCTGAATACTCTCTGATCAATTTAGACGTACCTCTGATTCACATTTAAACACAACACTCAGTGTGCGCAATGATGAGTACTGAATGTCACTCCGGACTTGTTGCGGTCTGTGTGAGTCCAACCGACATCACGCATCGTCTCATTCCTGCTCTCCCACAGACTCCGGGTATTTGCAGTCGATGCAAGAACACGAGAGTGTTGATGACGTTGATGCGAATGCAGTCGAGCTCCATATTCGTGTCAGCTCAATAAAAATTGTTTGGATCGGAGTTGGAGCTTCAAGTAAAGCTTTTGCTATTAAATTTCTCTCTACAGGTTGGATGAGGTGTGACAAACTCACAATGCCTGTTGCTGTTGTGTTAGTCACCTGAGTTCCAAACCCACTCCTCGGTTCTTGGCATACCTTCCTTGAATCCTCCTCCATCCTGGTTTAATGTCACTGGGACACTCAGTAATGTTAGTTGCCTTGATTATAGGCCTGGAGTGGATGTAGTGTCTAGAAGCTGCTACAGGAGATAGCATACAAGATATACACCTCGGGAAAAATGATATAGTGGCCGGGTGAAATGGGTAGGGAAATGGCGGTCATGCATGCAAATCAATGCATGTGATGTAAAGCAGCCACCTGGCTACTACGTGTATGAGTGCGATAGCGTCCATTTATCGCTGGGCTCTGGTCCAACCAAGGTGAACTTTGGGCCATCCCTCCAAGAGGGAACCAGAGTATACTAGGCGAACGCACACTACTTATATATTACGTAGTGGAGTCATAATAAAATCTTGTGGGTGGGTTTCTAGGCTGGAGCCATTTCCTTCAATGATTCTGAGGTCTAGGAGTAACGGGGACTAGACTGGCTCTATGGTTGCAGAAGAATGGGAATGTGCCTTCGAGCTCATTGAAGCTGAGGCAGACACAACCGCGGTGTATGTTGGGTGTTAAATACCCGGCCCGAGATCCTGCATCAACCAATATTAATGGTCATTGTTGCTTCGTGCTATATACCCTATTATACATTCCAGGAAAAGGGAGTCCAGCGAGAGGTGCTGTCACGCTTGCGATAGTTTACGTGACGGTGGCAGAGTCACAAGACAGGGGTGTGCTGCCTCTATGAGTTACCAACTTCCTGATCTCCTCAGCCTTTTGGCTTCATCTGCCGGGGATGACGAAGACGGAGATTTACACATCAATCCTTCTTATCACCACGTTTCCGATATCTCTTTATCGTGGATTCTTGTGCATCTACGTCATTCGGAAGATCTTGCTATGACCAAGAACTCGCGACTCCAGAAAACAACGCATGAATTCCTGAAAGAGTATAATCCTGGGCTGCTTGCCAGCACTTACTTTCCCTTTTCTTCCGCAGCGGAGAGTGCTACCGTCCCCTCGATTTTGCAGATAGCCACAGAATGGATAAGCATATGTGCTTTAGTCGCCGAGGAGACGCTTCGGCCTCACCGGATCATTGATTTTGAAGGCCTTTCTCCGGTATCGCCTTCAGAAGTAACTCAACCCGTCCAATCGCTTGGCAATTTACTGGTTCAATCGCCTTGGCAATGGTATGTGTTCGCCCAAAGTCCTAAGCGACTGGTCGAAGATGCCGCGCTACTGACTCTTGCTATCGTCCTCCTAGTATCGTACACCACTTGTCACACTTCAACCCCACCTCAAGTGAAGCCTTGCAAGACCTTATCCAGAAACTCTTAAATGCCCACTTTCATCCCCCATCCAAACCGAACCCCTCACGGATGTCGCCTGCCGCAGTTACGGAATATTTGGAATGGCGAGTAACAATGAGCGGTCATCGAATACTTTCAGAACTGTTCCTTTCGTCGGAGAAATGCGTTCAATTTCAGCGTTCACTGGCGTTGGCACTTGAGATCATTGCCTGTGTCACAGTAAGCCGCTTGGTCGTCTTTCCATTTGTCCCATGGTCCTAACTATCTCGTAGGATCTTTTCGCCTTCAATATTCACCAAGCATGGCATTCTAGATCGAAAAGCGACCGCAGTCACTTGAATCTGATAGCTTTCCTTCTGGAGGCGGACCCAGAGCTTACTTTACAAGGCGCAGTCAATCTTGTGGGTGCCATGATACGTGAGCGCATTATGCAGCTCAGAGACGATCTTGAGACCCAAAAACGCCCTTCAACAATCACCAGCACTGCGAGAGGATCGGGTGGCATCCTGACCAGCCTATTCCCTATCCAAAATGTCGCTTCCTCGCCAGCCAACGTAGACGTAGCACCCGGTATAAACGCCACCCAGGACTCGCCAGACGATTCGGAAATCCGGAGGATGCTGCTAAACTGGGTGATGGGGACTATCCATTGGGCATATGAAGTTGAATATTTCTTCCCTAATCTCGAAGACAATGAGCAACACCAATCAGGGTCGAGGAGAAAGAGAGGGGGTGAGATCAGGGATTATGGGTGGATTTTCCTGATTAAAGGACAGGACATCGGCGAACCTTAAGCATGGTCATATATGTATATGCTGGTAGTACACTCCTAGCTTATGGTTTCCACCTTGACCGAGCACCCGAAAAGCGCTAACTGGGTTGTGGGCTTATTGCCCTCGTGTTTACATCGTGTACGGCTGACAGCATTCCACAGCTTCACCTCGTGGTACAATAGATGGACTTCCATCCCAACACCGTCATTCACCCGAGGGTTGACTCTTCATTGCTGCACCCTCCTCTAAGGGCCAGAGACCGCGTCAACGCCACTTCATATCGTGCGTTGCCAACGGCATCAAGATGTCTGTCGAGAATACGAACGCAAGCACAACTGTGAAAGATCTGAGAGCAGATGACATTATCATCGCGTATGGGACGGTTAGTTCTAGACCCAAGGCATTGTAAACTGATTGTTATTTCGTCGCGCAGATTTATGGGTCCTGTTGGTGCAGGGAAGAGCTTTGTAAGTCTTTTCCACCACGATATGACGACCTGGTGAATTTAGCTGGGTTGTTGTTAGCTAATCGACCTCCTCACGAATCAAAAGGGATGCCGGGCAAGGGATGAACTCAAGTCGACCATGAATGATATTCAAGCTACGCGCGTCGCACATGAAAAATATGGAGATCGTATCGTACTCGTCGACACACCTGGATTTGACGATACGGCGAGGTCTGATATGCAGATATTGGAGATTATCGGGAACTGGATGGCTCAAACGTATGTGCTGAGGGCCTTGTTGAGATAAATTCGAAACCTCGAACGTTTCATTGCCAGATACGAAAATCACGTCAAACTCAGCGGGATCGTGTACCTCCATCGGATTACAGACAATCGTATGGCTGGGTCCCAATGCAGAAGCTTAAGGATGTTCGTCGAACTTGTTGGGGATAGTGCGATGAAGAACGTCATCCTACTATCTACGATGTGGGAGAGGGTTAAACCGGATACTGGGGAGAGGAGAGAACAAGAGCTGCGGGAGAGGTTTTGGAAAGTGATGATTGAGAAAGGGTCAAGGACGGATCGTTTGGAAAAGAACACATTCGAAGAGGCATGGAGAGTTGTGGAGCAAATGGTCAGGGAACGTGAACAGCGGGAGGCGTTGTTATTGCAAGAGGAGCTCGTGGATCTCAAGAAGCGTTTGAACGAGACGCAGGCTGGAAGGCACCTGTACAACCCGTTTCAGAAGCTGTTGTATGAGCAGAAGGCATTTTTGAAGAGTCTGGCCGAGCAGCTGAAGAATCCAGGCGATAGTCATGTGAGGGAGAAGTTGGAGGAGGAAGCTGCACGTATCGAGAAGGAATTCTATCAGACAATTGAGGAGGCGAAGAAAGTGAGGGTGCAACTTGGGTGGCGCATTCCTTTGTTCTTCCTTGGTACCAAGAGGCGAGTAGCACCGGTGTAATGATAGACGAACTTGGTGCATGTATGCTAGTCAATTTTCGCGAAGGACTTGGTTTATGGGCAGGACCTGATGAAAATCTGGGAACAATGCTTACAGATCCATGAGCATAGTTAATTATATTCGGATCAATGCAATAAAAATACAGGAAGACGTGTCTCCTCATTCTGTCTGATCACCGTCTACATCCATTGGTGCAGGATCTCTGTTCGAAACTGTGGATAGCGCCAAGGGTTCGTTTGTGAAGGGCGAATCGTTGTTGGCGGGTATGTTGTCGGATGCTACTGAAGGATAGGGATTAGAAGATTTCGGTACATTGGGGTAGGGGTTTCCGTTGGGCACGATGGCCACGGGGCCATTGATTGTTGAGGTGGAAGTGGTACGAGCTGAGCCTGAAGCGCCGTTGACTTTCTTCCCCTTCTCGTTTTTGGGTTGTGCTCGGTAAGCTGTAGAGAGCTTGATTGGAACGAGCTTTAAGTTTATGGAATAAAAGACTAGCCTTGAAATTGAGCTTCAAGTGTCGGCGCAAGATGGTTGAACTCTATGAGCTCAAGGGCCTTAAAAATGTCGGACACAGAGATAGATTTGTGCTGCTTGGAAAGGGCAACATCATGTGCTCTGCTCGGCGTCAATTCCCGATACCATGAGGGAACACTGAATCACCTACGTTGCAGCTAATTCTGTTAATATAGCACATGCAAGGAAGGACACAGCACTCACCTAGGTAGTTGATAAACACTGTTGAACCTTTCACAAGGGCAAGCACGGCATCTTTCTGAAGTTTCGCGTTCTCTGGCAATGCGCTCTTTGCGATCTTGGTCACAACACTCTTGGGGAGTTCAAAGTTCTCTATTCCTTCTGATACAAGGTCCTGTTGCGCCTGCGCTGAGATGGCGGCACCGCTGGAATCCTTTCGAGGCATACGTGCAGAGCCAAGGGAGATGTCACGCAGTTGTCACACTTCCCTGTTTACATGGCTTCTAGTTGGACCTTGCTCACCACCGACCACGACGAGCGTGGCAAATTATGACCGACCTCACCATCCTTCATACTTCCAATTCACTCTACCCACTGACACACGGTCTTTTCTCTCAATCAACGCCCCGCTTCATCGTTCAACGGCAACATTCAGCCCCTGTTCACATCAGGCACCATGACACTGACGAGCTAGTCCAAGACGAAACGAAAAACACCAGCCGCGGACGCTGCTCAAGACCTGAATACGACACTTCATTTCTATCTCCCCCTGTCAATACGTGGAAGTCACCCCACCGCCAACGGAGGCATAGACCAACCAGATCACAGAGCGCGCCACCAGGACCTGACCGGCGACCGAAGCTAGAAGCGGCTGTGCAAAATAATATAACAACGCTCGAAGCACTAAAGCCTCCTAGTAGCCGTCCTCTACAATCAAAGAGTTTTTCGACCTTTGGCAGTATTGGGACAACTCGTGGAGGTGAATTGTTGCCCCCTCCACCTCCACTTCGTGCGTTTATTCTTGACCAAACATTGAGCATGCCGCTAATACTCGCTACGCCAACAGTCCGTCCAACTACTTTCTGGCGCAAGACTCGCCGCTCAGGCGTAACTGGAGCTTCTTACTCTCCGTCATCTCACCTCGTTCGCCGGTCGACCTATATTGCTGCTGGCCTGCAATTTGACGCCCCCACACACGACCTTAGTGCTCTCTGTGTTGAATCCCGCATCGGATGCATTGTTATCCCACCTGAATTCACCTTCACCCCAAACTAATGGCTACTCCCCTTAACTTCCTCCTTTTTTGACGCAAAATCTGAAGGATTGAAGTTCCGACTCCTCCTTGATACCCATATTTATTCTCGTTGCATGCGGTAGTGGCAGGACCCCTGGTGACACGACCATTGCGACAGCAGGTTCCCTCTATACCCCCTCTCTTACCCGTATCTATACCACCACCTATAATAGAGGCACACAGACCCGCCACGACGTCGACATATGATTATTGGCGGTCATTCCCTCCTGCGGATGCGGATACTGCTATGCTCACTCCGACTCACACTCCTACGGCCATACCTTTCGTTAAGCCAACTCGATCGGACTGTCCTTCTGGTGACATCACCATTTCTGTCCGCCGCAAATGGTAACCAGTAAAAAACCACTCTTGGGCCTTTCCCCACCACCACTCTAGTCTCAGCATTCGCACCCATTATGTTCACCAGCTCCTCCGCCATCTCTCGCGTTCCCTCATCGTTGTCGTCCAACCAGTAGTTCGGAGCCCGCAGGGCCAGCGACCCCCAAGAAAAGAAACTTCGACATCTTCTACCTCACCCTAATCTTTGACTTGCGGGTCTTTCTCCTCAGTGGAACAAGATAGTTGATCCACGTTTGCTACACTCGGAAACATAAATACCGCTGCTCCTCGTATCCAGCGAGTTCCTTCGACAACTACGTTTTCCGAGTGTGAATATATTAAAGGAGGCCAAGAGCCAGGGTTAGCGCCTGAGACGAGGGAAGCCGGCATTCGAAGCCTGGCCCAGCGATCCTGGGCGGCAACACGGCATCGACGATGTGGTCTGGGGTGATGACGCAGGTCTTAATATCCCCGGTTGCCTTTATCAGCATACTAGAGAACTCTGGTTTGATCATAGCTACCGACAGCCGTTGATCGAGGGTGAACAATACCAATTCTATCGGCCTCGTGCACAGCTACAGGACTCTCCTGACGAGAAGGCGACATTGAAAGGGAGGGGAAGGAGGAAGTAGTGGGAGGACGCACACGAGCTAAAACGCATTTTCGTCCTCGTAGGGACAGGACAGGCAGGAGTTTGAGAAGAGGAGCAGGTCCTCGCAGCATATTTGCACCTGTGGAAAATTGCCCTCTCATGTATTTTGATGTGACGGAAATGACGACCAAACTGGGGAAGGAGCGGGAAGGGAGAAAGGGTTCAGGTTGATGGTGAAGAGTCCTCCATTCTGGAACGAACCGCTAGCCTGCTGGGGCCAGTGAAAGATGGTCAGCACATGTGACGGGTGAGGAAGTGAGTGGGGGCTGGATGGGAAAGATGACTAATGCCCTTGGGCCCTTGATCCCAAGGCTTTGGGGGGGGGGGGGGGGTAAAATGACGATGAGTACACGGCCTTGCGCAAGCCTTTGAGTCGGACACGTCAGTGTTCACTACCTAAGCGGAACCAAGGCAGTGACGATCAGACTCGGTCTCGACAATATTCCCAATCCAAATTCTCATTTCAGTCCTCCTAAGCTTTGAAGGGTTGTAGATCTTCATACTCTTGACAGGATACTTTCTCCTCCGTCTCTAGCATGAACTAGCAGAACAAAATAAAGGGGTTACAGAGTCATCGAGACCGTATTGCGAATTTGCCAGCGGGGATGGTATTTAGTCCGCCACTGGTCGGGTTTTGTGTATTTGAGGAAGAAAGTTTGGCTCCTTGTCCATCCACTAGAATTAGAGGACGAACGCTTTCTCAAGACACACAGTGGCATAGTTCATACTCGCGAAGTAACTCTCCTTAGGAAACGACAAACAGCCTCGCCAACCGCATCAACCGGGACAGTTGCTCCATGATTCAATCTATCCTTGCATCCCCTAACTGATGTTTGTCTTCTCTAATGTCCATATATCGACGCTGATGACACACCTGTCCGTCGTAAACACAATTAAGCTCATTTCATATTCTACGCCTAATTGGATGGCGAGGGTGTGCACCAAAGACAGCGTGCTAAAAAAAACAAGACAACTTCTCTCAAGGACTTCATCTGTATTAGTATTTGAGTTCACAATAGAAAGTCACCAAGTAAGGGAAGCTTGGTTAGGCCTGGCTGCTAATTTCGTTAAAAACGTCACCAAACGAGAAAATGCATGTATCAAGTGTTGATTTCGTCACTCTGCACCTTCTTCGGAACGCTTCACATCCCATTCGCCACAGCCTGTGGCACCCCCACAGTCAGTTCTGCAATCCCCACACCAGTCAGCAGCGCAAGTTCCACGGAAGCTCTGATTCATCCCGCGAGGTACTCCCAAGCAATACCCTGTCCTATCAATAGATGAGCGCTAGGCAAAAGCCCTGAAACATTCATTGAGTGCACGCTCAGGAGTCACAGCATGCATACCTCTCCCCTTCAACCCTTCGCTCAAAGACAATGCCAATCTTCTCCAGAGCCCAGGGGATAGTGGTCAATAACTCTCAATTTATGGACTCGCAGCAGATAACTAATGTTTCAAACGGACCAAGCGGTAAGCCTCCGCAGGACAAGCAGATAGATCAACTAATGCTGTCCGGTCTCAGGCATCGAAATCCTACTCGGGGCATCTACCCCCGAAGCAGCACACAATTCTTCCGCTCGCGACCCGGCACCCAAGTGTCACCCTGGAACTCGGGAACAATACGTGGAGGATACCATACAATGGGCGATACCTACGATTGGTTCCACTCCTCTACCTATCCTCTGGTTGAATGGGCCGGCTGGAGTTGGTAAATCAGCCGTAGCACAGACTTGTGCAGAGAAACTCAAGGATCGAGGAAAGCTCGGTGCAGCTTTCTTCTTTTCGATCAATGGGCGAAACAAACCCACGCGCTTCTTCACCACCATCGCATACCAACTCTCTGCCGAGTTTCCCGATTATCATGACCTCGTTGAGAGGAAAGTCCGCCGTGACAAAACCCTCGTCGACAAAACTTTGGCATCTCAGTTCAAAGAACTGATTGTTGAGCCTCTACGAGAACTGGAGAGGGATGGAAAGAGTATCCGGAAGAGGATCGCTATACTTGTTGATGGACTGGACGAATGCGAGGGGGAAGATGCACAGTGTACAATCATTGAAATCGTGGCCAAGGCGGCTCGAGAAGGTGCTACTCCCCTGTGCTGGGCATTCTTCAGTCGCCCAGAGCCCCGCATTGCGGCAATGTTCTCCAGGGCGGATATTGCCCAACTCTGCTACACGACGATACTGCCTATTACACGCGACGCCGACAGGGATATCGAGCTCTATCTCCGTGCGGGCTTCGAAAACATCCTCCGTTACCATAATATTTCCACAGAATCTCCATGGCCCTCTGAAGACGTGATCAAGACCCTCGTTGCTGCTGCAGGTGGCTTGTTCATCTATCCGGCGAGCATTCTCCGGTTCATTGCTCAATCGGGGGCACTTGGACCCGAGGAGCCATTGCGTGCTGTTCTCGCTGTTATCTCGAACTGCCCTAGTTCCCCTAGTAGCTCTAAGTCACCCTTCGCGGAGCTAGACGCATTTTACACGTTGATCATGCGACGCATTCCCGTCGAGATGCTTCCATCCATTCGGCTCCTACTCGCTATCCTATGCCATGCCAATTCAACTATGAGTGGGATAATAGTGGGAAACGTGTTGAAACTGTCCAGCATGCAGTTCCAAACCATATGCAACCGAATGAGCGCTGTGCTTCGAGTTTCAGACCGTGACCACCCTCTTGAATTCGATTGCGGTATTGATACTAGTCGTCCATTCTACCAACAAAGTAATGCCAGCCCTCAGGCCATTCAGAAGCTTCGGGGTTCAATCTATTTTCAACTTGGCGGGAATATGTCTTTCTATCACAAGTCATTCCAAGAATTCCTCATCGATCCCGGACGTTCTGACGTGTTTTGGTTTAAACCTTTCGCAATATACCAACTTCTTTTTAAGCACTGCTACAATTTGCGACGCCACTCCGAGGAAAGCTACCATTCTCAGTGCTCAGGTGAGTCTTCGTGCCTCATCATGACTTCTTCCCTAACTGCATTCGTCGCTAGAATTAGTCTCGATACCTCACGCACCTGATTCCGCGTTCTCACTTTCCTATCCTCACACCACTGAATTGACCAATTCTATCATCAAGGCAGAGGTTCATTGTTTGGTCGCGCACTTGTGCGGCCGGCTTGCAGACCAACCTCAGTTGGACATGAAATTACTACAAAAACACGGATATGCTGATTTTCGCAAGACCTTGTATATCTGGGCAAACCTACATGGAGGATATTCTCCTTGCCAACTTTGGGACTTACAGGGACGCGCGAAAGCAGACCGCGGGACAATACTATTCCGAATTCACCCTAGAGAATTTTCGAGGTTTGCAGTCACCGAATTCAAGAAGGTTGTGCTATTCCCTTCGATACACCGAGAAGTCACTGACCAGTACTCTTGAAGGGCGTTGAACGTCGGCAGAAAGCGGGGGTCCTGCAGTCATATTCCCCTGACTCTGCTTCTTCACTCTTGCATCTCCCTCAGAATATGACCCTGGACAGGGTTGAAACAGGGCTATATCTCGTAGGGGTTGGCTCCAAATCAGTGTTCTGGTATTGGGAAATCAATAATGCGAAACAGTATTACCAAGAATTTTGCACAGACAATTTAGTTGATGGTGAAAAGATGTATCAGGAGGAACGCTTTGATCTGTGGTTCGGGGAGGAAGAGAAAGTGTAGTTGTAAAGGTGCTAGAGTTGTGATAGTAGCGATTTGGACGATGTATATGTCATCAAAGACGCTCAGGGAAAACCAGCATCTAACGTTGGTTCTTCATGGCGGCTTATCACACAGTTGAACTAATGATAGCTCACAACCATCAGTTCGTAACGGGGTGCACACGATGAGAAATGAACATGATGCAAACCGATTTTGTCACTCTCGCCTCCTTCCCCTCCGAGGTCTTTACACCGCCGTACCCGAAGGCCCGACATATTCACAGCCCAAAGTTACGATCGTCGCACCTTCAACAACGCCAAGCCCCATGCCGTATCGTGTTCCTCCCCACAATCCTTACTACACCAAATCCAGGAACACATACCAGATTCGTGAGTACCACTGACATCAGTGTGGTCTTGGAGTCCATTGTGGGTATTTTGGGGTTGGCATTGCATGATCAACTGGAGAGTCGAGCTATGAGATAGGGTTTGATTCTCTAAGTTGTAGATGCGCTTGAGAATTTGACATGCGCAAAGGGAGGGAGAATGTTCTTTCTCTGCGGGGAAGAATGCGTGACGCAAGGAGAGGCTTGGGAAGTGTATGGCCCCATTTTGTGTCCAGTCGAAGTCGGGTGTCTGGGGGCATGAGATATTCAGTTAATTAGTCACGAGACATTTTTCTACTCGCCTGCAATTTACTTACCGTGCCGATGAACGTGTCTAGAGCTTCCATTAGTTGGAAAGTATGAAAAATACTGGGTTCTTACATCTGACATCATGTGAAAAGGTCTTATAGGAACATCTTCCTTCGAAGAGAGGAGGTCAGAAATCAAGCAGAAAGTGAGTGAAACAACAAAGAGACATCAAGGCTATAGGAAGGGATCCGACTGCAAGATTATGCTCCTCCAGCTCAAATGCGAGCGCTGGTGCTACATAGGAATGCTCGTTGGATGTAGAGCTGACACGAAAAAGAGGATTGATCAACTCGTTAGCGACAATGTCAGCAAGTTTTTCGCATTTTGGCATCAACTACGTAAAATAACCTGGATTTGTGTGAGGGTGGGTGTGAGGCAAAATGGGGGAGGTTCGGAGGTGTCGATTGGGCCTGGGGGTGGTAATAGGTATGTGGAAGGGCCAATCGGTACTTATTCCTCTACACAAGCCAAGTGGTGGATCTAAACACGGACCATAGCCTACAGCTATGAATCAGGGGGCACAATCAGAGGGCAATCAGATGAAACAATCAATTCTGGCCGTAAAACAGCATTTGGACATAGTCTTCCAAGCAAAACAAAGTACAACTAACCGTAACAGAAGTACATCTGCAACATGGTGACAAATAGCTTTAAGTGCAAAAGCCATTAGACGCAAAGAAGCTCCACATGTCCGCGCTATAGACATATTGGTCTCGAACCAGTGTTTCGATGTTGGTGGCCTATTCCTGAATCAGAAAGATGGCGTGGGGCATAAGAACACCTTACCGGAGGGGGGGGACGGACTAGTCCAAAGTCGATAGGAACTGCGGTATTGATAGTACCAGCGGAGGGCACGTACCACTCCAGGCAATGTGAACTTTCATACGAAACTGAAGCTGAATCAAGACTTACATTTCCGGGATGATTATCTCCATGAACGAATCCAGCACCAGTAGCGAGTCTCTGGTTTTGGCTTACAATTACGGCACGAGCAGTTGTCATGTCCGCCTGGCAAGCAGCCTTCTTTTCGAACATAACTTTATTTGCGTTCCATCGGAGCCAGATCTCACCCCCGGGGGCGGGTGCAGTGATCATCCAAGTATAATTCAAGCTAGAGCCACTCGCTACGAAGATGTTGGTTCGCAAGACTTGAGAAGCCTTCTGTGTGTTTGTTACTTCGTTTGTGAATGCCTGGCTCGGCGGGTTGACGCGGGTAGGTCGCTTGGCGTAGAAAGTTCCGCCTCCTACGACGGCTTGCGCTTCGAATGTCTGAAGAGATCACGTCAGACGATGTTTTGGAATGGTGAGAGAGTAGTTCTGACGAACCGCAGCACCTCCTTGGCCAGAGACTTCCCTGATTAGCCGGTACTGTCTCTCGTCAACCGTGATTGCTGCAAAAGTTTGTTAATGATGTTTCGGTTTACGGGTGGAATAAGCTGACTTGATCCGACGCCTTGCCTTGGGACAAGGTCAATGGATCCTGGAGTATCCACAGGCAGAGCCGCAGCAAAGACTTTGCTGGCAAAATAGAGAGTGACGAGGAAAATGGGAGAGGTAAACTTCATTGCAGATTGTGCTAGAGCTAAGCTGGGGACGGTCATGATAGCTTGCGAGTTTTTATGCGATTTCCGCCCAAGCTTACCCACGACTACATCGGCTAGCCCTACTCAAGGTTAGTCAAGCAATGAAAGCACAGAAGAGAACATTCTGATTGCTCCAATGTCTTTCCGGAAGGAGGTGAGTCAGTAGACAGTTTGAGAAACCGCAAAGGCATGGCCATATTCGCGGCGCTGACAGGTAGTATGGTCCGATCTGATCCCGAAACCACAACAGCAGCTAGGTGCGGAAGCCCAGGAAGACACGGTCTATCATCGGTGACGGAATCGCATATCTGGCCACGCTTCTGAGAGATCAGGCGTTAATCATGGAACACTCCTCTTAGTTTCCCTGGTGGATGGAGTAGTATTGGGTGTAGATATGTTGTCTCAGTTAAGCAAGCACAAATAGCATTGACAGTTGGGCAATGCCGCACAACGTTATTCGGAGAGCAGACTCTTGGTCACCATCTAGGAGATCTTCAACATACTCTGACCAGTCCGGCTCGCCGTAAAACTTGAGGGTTGAGTAGTAAATTTTCTCTTCACAGCCAGATTAGCGGGGCACAATATTTACCTCCTTCATCCGGTTCTGCTTCGGTGCACGGTTGGAACAAAAAAATATAATATACATCAGGTTGGGTATTACGGGGTTGAACATTGAACTCGGGAATATGCTTGAAGATCAGTGAGACATATTGTTTTATTATCGTCAGGAATACTGATGTAATTGTGGAAACCTGACCACAGGTAGATGGAAATATACAAAATCAAGCCTACCTTGGGGATCATCAAATCGTCTGATGCATCCAAGCTCATTGTGTAGAGAATTTGGGAACGGTATTTAACAGACAATACCCCATGCCCGCGGAAAGTAGGCCCCATGTTAAGGCAGATTATTGCTACATTGTACAGAGTAGGGAACTGAGGGTTGAGGGCTGAGCCGTCTGCCACATTTTCGAGAATACCAGAGGTCAGGTCACTACTAAACAGTCACGGAGTTCCGGGACCCCGGATACAAGTCATGTAAGGCTAGTTAGTGGCGAAAGTTTGACATGTCCTCCTGGGCTTCTGGAGCTAGAAGCTATTCAAGCGCCATTGACAAACACAATGCATCCTCCTACTGTAAGAGCCGAAGACCAAGGACAAACTGAGCAGTCCGAATGGAAGAAAAGAAGCGGAGACTTTCAGCAACTCGAGTTTCAGCTGCCCCCACTCCTCGAGATTGTAGCTCATGCACGGAACATTGTCGGACGTTGTTGAGCATTCCATATCATGCTGTCTCGTGAATGAGCCGCGGGGTTGGCAGAACGTCCAAGGCAGACTTTGATGTCTGAATTCGCATGTCACCAGAGTCAACTGTGTCACACCGAGTAATGTGCCGCAACAACCTGCGTTAAATGTGTGTATGAAATAGCCATGGCTTCTTCACGTAACACCTGGATCGAGGACTTGCTGATAAGTGTCGATACAGCAGTCAATCGCAGCGCACATTGCCCGAAACCTTAGATTACATCAATAGACTACAGCTCGAGTTGCACTAGGCTTGCAGCCAAGGACATCGGTCCGCATATTCTTGGTTGGTGTTCACCCAATCATATACTCGTTTTCAAGGCCCACCATAATCCCTTCCCCTGCTTCCTTCAGGAAGGCATCCAAGTTCCTCTATATCTTCTGTCGGTGTACCCCCTAGCATCCATTTGCACACCATGTAGGGTCTCACCTCCAAAAAGGCTGTATACAATCTGAAAGGGTTATCTGGATCATTCATCCTCATCATTGACATATGAAACTTGCTCTATCAGACATGAAGGCTATGCTATTGGTCATGTTTCAATGTAAATCTATTGTATTATGTCATACGTACCATGGGTTTTTGACCCAAAAGACCTATGGGTTATTGAGTATGTACAGCTGTGGGTTATGGGTGTGGAAGCCCCATGCACCAACTCAGTGGAAGGAAAAATCTAAGGGTTATTGGAGAGTATGGGTTATTAGAAATATTGGTTAAGAGAGGTGACTGTGAAAAAACAGCCTCTGTCATCTGTAATTGAATAGTTCAGTGTATCAGTAGCTATCATTGTAGATTCTAATGTGCAAAGTACAGACTAGGGATTTACCCCAACTCAACATGCTAATGGTGAAGAAAGGATAAGTCATTCAATTACTAATGATTAGAAACCAGTTCTCTGTTATGGTTTCATCTATATTTAGATGTGCTGAGTGATCACAGTATTTCATATGTTGTATCAGCTCCTTGATGTCTCCATTGCAACTCACCTACTTACTCATC